>CATKHJ010649016.1:0-58859 GCA_949750685.1 Vernicia montana
AAAGCGCCTAAAATGCGCCATATGCGCCGCGCGTGCGATGCATGGTAGCATAACTCTTGTTAGGCCATTTGACACTAGAATAAGTAAAAGGCAATATAAAGCCTTTAAAAATTTCATCTAAAAACAATGTGGGATAATTGATATTTTGAAAAATGTTCAACAAAAAATATCTATAAATATACATTAAAAGAAATCGTAATAGAAAATTGATTCATTGTGTATAAATTTTTAATTATTAATTTTAAAAATTAACTTAATTAATAAAATAAATTTGTTGATTAAAATTGGATTTTTGAGACTACTAAACTAACTCAAGAAATAATTCTTTACCCTATGTTTGGAATGAAGGAAAATAAGAGAGAATGGCAAATAAGAGGGGAAAATATAGGAGGAAAATAACTTTACCTTGTTTGAATTTGGAAAGAAAATAAAGGGAGGAAGGAAAATAACACTTATTTTCCTTTAAATATTTTCTCTCCAAAATGGAGAGAAAGTGAAGAGAGAAAAAGAAAAATTGTAATAATAAAATATAATTCAAATTCAAATTTAAACTCAAGAGATAAAAGATTAAAATAATAATTTAAAATTTATAGATTTTCTTTCCTTCCATGTATTTTTAGCTTTCTAAACAAGAGAAAATAAAATTATTTTCATTCATTTCCCCTTTTATTTTCCTTCAATCCAAACAACAAGAGAGTAAAATAAAGAGAGTAAAATTTTCATATTTTCCTCTCTTATTTTCTTTCCTCCCTCAATTTTGCTCCCAAACATAGGGTTAATATTTATAAATTGAGTATATCCTTTAATTTATTTGTCTCAATAGACATGCCAATTAACACAAAAATACTTTAATGAAAAGGATAAAATAAATTCTGAGTCATTAAATCAAATATTAGTTCACTTAATTCAATGGTTATATATATAATTCTGTGCACATGTGAGAGTGAGATAATGGTAACAGAACTATTTGTGTTAACCTTTCATTGAGAGAAATCAGGAAGGTATTTCTTATCAAAGACATTGGTAATTCTTGCTCAAACAAGTCACATCTGTTTATCATTGTTTTTCAGAATTTCTTGATCTTGCATGAGATAGAAAATCACAAGATAATTTTTTTACTCTCTAAGTGAAGTGATGATTAAACTTTTGTGATTTGGAATTTCACATTTTCACTGACTTGAAATTCAAGCATGGGTTATTTATTTATTTATTTTTTCTCTTGAATGAATTATCAATGATACCCCACCATTCTTGCATAAGACATTAATTCTCAGAACTTCGATTAGACATATGCAACTCAGACTATTAATTAATTTATGCAATTGCCAACTAAATAAAATTAAATAAATAACAATAATAAAATTCAAAATTTTTTTAATAAAAAAAATAAAATAGACGGTGACTTTTCTCTCTTGAAGGGTGCCTCTTATATTAATTCAACTCCCTTTCTCAGCTGCTACTTCATTTTCTTGGGCCTCCTTTTCAACACACACTCTCTCTCTCTCTCTCTCTCTCTTTCTGTGTATTTTGCTTACATCTTTTCTGCCAAAGCAACTTCCTACAAGTCCATTTCTTAGCGACCTTTGCTCATTTGCTGACACTTAGACCTCGGATTCAACAAACTTTGCTGTTTCTGGAAATTTCTTTCTCATTTCTCAATTCCCAATTCTCAATTCTCATTGCTTCTGGTTGGTCTTAATCCAAATGGGGAGGCACTCTTGCTGCTACAAGCAGAAGCTAAGGAAAGGTCTCTGGTCACCTGAAGAAGATGAGAAACTTTTAAGACATATTACTAAGTATGGCCATGGTTGTTGGAGCTCTGTCCCCAAGCAAGCTGGTATTTGTTGAATTATTACTACCCTCTGTTTCTAATTTAACCAAAACTGCTACCTTTATCTCCAATTCATGCCTTTTTTTTTCAATTCAATTTCTTGCAGGTTTGCAAAGGTGTGGAAAGAGTTGTAGATTGAGGTGGATTAATTACTTGAGGCCTGATTTGAAAAGAGGCACATTTTCTCAACAGGAAGAGAACCTTATAATTGAACTTCATGCAGTTCTGGGCAACAGGTCTTTATTTATTACATATATTTTCTCTTTTATTATATCTTCCTCTGTTAATTATTAACTAACACTACTGGGTTTTTCTTTTTTATTACTGTTTTTCTCAGGTGGTCTCAGATTGCAGCTCAATTGCCTGGAAGAACAGATAATGAAATAAAAAATCTGTGGAATTCTTGCTTAAAGAAGAAACTTAGGCAGAGAGGCATTGACCCTGTTACTCACAAACCACTTTCTGAGGTTGAAAATAATGGCCAAGACAAGAATTCACCAGTTCCCATCAAGAATCAAGATAAGGCCAATGAATTGAACCTTCTTGAAGCTACCAATTCTAAGCCAGGGCCAGGGGCAAATTTACAAGAAAAGAAGCAGTCCCCTGTTTCTGCAAAAGCCTATCAATTAGAAGGGGAAGAAGGTTCTGCTTCGAATTCCAAGAACAATCACAGTAACAGTAACATCAATTTGATGACACCCATAAGCAATAAGGACTTTTTCTTGCACCACGAAGGCTCCACAAGTAATTGCCAACCTTCAGATTTGGTGGGGCATTTCCCTCTTCAACAATTGAATTATGCATCAAATTCCAATGCCAGACTCGCAACTAACCAAATCCCTTCTCTTTGGTTTACCCAAACCACCAAATCTTTCGATATCAATTCTGAATTTTCTTCCACTTCAATACCCACAATTCTTCCACCCACAACAACCTCATTTATGGGTTTCAAGCCCTCTGTTATGGTCCCCTCCGACGATCCTTCATTACCCTCTTTTCCAATCAATAATTCACGGTTCTGGGAAGCAGGTGCCCCTAGTAACAACAGTAATAGCAGCACAGGAAGCAGTGGCAACGCTGAGCTACAAAGCAATAGCTCCTTCTTTGAAAGTACTATGTTTTCTTGGGGATTAGGAGATTGTAACTCAACAGAGAAAGAGGGTCAAAACCAATGGCCTGAATATCTTCAAAATCCATTGTTAATGGCTGCTGCTTTACAAAATCAACAAAATCCACAATCTTTATACAATGAGATAAAATCAGAATCACATTTCCTAACCGAAAATTCGAGCAGTATGTGGCCTCATAACCAACAACAACAAGAATCTTTCCAAAATTCTGATATATGTCCTAAGGATATTCAAAGACTTACAGCAGCCTATGGACATATTTAGCATTCATGAAGAAATTGAAGAGGTTCCAATGGATGGTAGCAGCTATATAGAGCTCTTTCTTTCTTTATTTACAGGTGTGTGCCACAGATTTTTCTCTTGTAAATAGGTCTGATACAAGAAAAAAAAAACATTTCTCACTCTCTGGTTTTAGAATTAATATTTGTGAGCCAAGAAAAAAACAATCTTTTCTTTTTCTTTTTCTTTTTTTTTACTTGTTGGGTGTGGGGGGGTAGAATTGCAGAATAAGGCTTGTACCAGTGTAGTTCTCCTCTTTGCCTCAATTGCATATGCATTATAGTGTTGCAATTCTATCTGTAAACAATCCCAAAAAACAAAATTGCCATTGATTATTGGGATTTTTTTTTTCTTTTAATTTTTATTTTATTAATATAGCATGTGTAGCTATATGTCTATATCAGCATCCTTTCTCAAAACTTGAAAACCAATTAGGTGAATATATTAAATTAGTAATTTTTTGTCTTCCTGTTATATGCAAATATCTCCTTTAGTACATATGAAACTGAAAATTACATGAATCTTCTTTCACTATAATGCTTTTTTTTTTTATATATATATATATTTTTTACAGTTCAAGATTGATATGGTTGCCCATCCTTGTCTCCAAGGGACAAGAGATACTAATCACTTTTCTATCAGCTTTTATCACTTTTTGATACCCTTTTATTTCAAAATGATTTTGAGGAAATTGAGTTAAAAGATTTATATATAGTTGGCTGCTTTTTTCCATTTAAACAACATAACACCTAAAACGAGTCTCATAGATTTTCTTGAATCACAAGACTACTCTAGTTTTAGGAGCTCTATCTCTCTCTCTCTGTCTCTCTACTTTCGCAGGTGTACGCATACACACACGTGTGAAAGTTTCGATATAGATGGGGGGAAGAGTTGCCACTTGATAATGAAGCAAGAAAATTGAACTGAGAGTTATTCACTTTCTAGTCCGTACAAAAGGGATAGTGACTCTCAATCTAATAAGGGCCATATATCTATAGATGTATGTTAATGTCTTGTAGCTTCTGAAAGAGATTAAACATTATCTTAAGAAACACTTTATAAAGTAAGAAACTTCCAATTCAAGGGAAAGATTAGTCAATTGTGTGGTGAATGAAGAAATTGCAAATATGGTAAACAAATCATTGCCATCCACTTGTCAGTGTCTCGTAGGGGTCTCTTTTCTGATATTCCCTAAAGAACTGATGATATGGCCTATGGGAATGGGACTACACAATATTTAAGTTTTAACCTATGCTTGGTAGTTGATAGTTAGTTAAAAATCACTTCCACTTAATCCTAAGGATTTTTTCTGTAAGTCATAAGATAATTCACAATTGCTTGGAATCAAAGTGAGGAAAGAAGGAAACTCCCTTCAAAACCACAACAAACACATCATTACACTGGAAAAAGAATGAGTTACTTACACAACGAGATAAGTTTTATCTACTATATCATATGTATATAGTCGTATAATATAATTATAACATACGAAGTAAAACAAAAGTATAGTAAGATGATTTTCATTTAAATAGATTTTACATGTTTCTAAAAGTCCATTAAGATTAAAAACTTAAGATTTACATATTCATAAGTCACATTTTAATCATTAAATTCTTCTCTCAAGTCTGTATGTATGTATCACATCAATTATTGGACCAAAAGAGCAATAACGTAGTAATAAAAATCTCTTTCTATGCTCCCATATATATTATATGATTATAGGCATAATTTGGGGCGAATCCTAGAAAGAAATATTCAATGCTTTTGCTTTGGATCACAGCCAATACATTAATACACTCTGTTTTGGCATTGTTTCTAATTTTGTCACTAAATTATTAGGCCTAAATAGAGGAAGATTGCTATACAGAGCAAAGGCCATTTCTTGTATTTAGAATCTTTTGCTTTATTAATTGTAATATTGTGGACTATAGGCCCGTTTAGCCTAGTCCCAAGTAACGGGGCTAGATATAGATTTATCTGCAAACATTTTGTGGTGGGTATCTAAACATTGGACCCCTATATCATTACATATTTGTTGGCAATTGTCTATTTTCGTTGGGCCTGCAAGTTAAAAATGGTCATTTTTGTTTTTCGGAAAACCCAATTCACATATTCAATCTCTCTGCCTCTCTTTCTGTTTTCTTTTCAAGATAACAAACCTAATTCAACCTAGATTTTCACTTTTTTAGTTTTCGTAAACTTTTGTGGTATCTAAGTTTTTTTTTTTTAATTTTATATCAAGGAAGGGGAATACCCAACAGAAACACATTAAGCTACACAATATAGAGTAACTTTTTCCTTTAAACGTCTCTCACTAAATTGATAATAATTATTTATGGTATCTAAATTTTATTTGATATAATTTAATTCTTTTTTAAATTGTCAAACCATAATTTATCAAAAATAATAATAATAATCAATTAGAAAAATGTAAATATAATTTTGAAAAGTAATGCAAAACTAAATTCAACGTTCAAGTAAATAAATACTTGTACACACTGATTATATATACCCAGCTAATACAATAATAACACATAAAATAAATTTGAATATGAATATGAATATCTTAGAAGTGTATTTTTAAATGGACATAATTTTAAATTGTACTCATTTATTAATTATACACTCAATATCAACAAATATTTTCTTTGTCTTTTTTTTTTTTTGAAAAATATTTTCCTTAATGTTAAACAAGTTGTGAAATGTGTTAAGAGTAATTTCACATTGATTAGAAATGAATAATATAAATGGTTAATATATGATGATGATTTATTAACTAATTGGCTAGTTCTAGTCATTTAGATTATGATAGTGTTCAATATACCAATATGTATTGTGTGCGTTTGTATTCTTAACACTTTTCTATTTTTATCTTTCTCTTCATTCATAAAAATCAATAAAATGCAAATTCAACTAAAAACAAGTAAGAAATATAGAATGTCTTATTCTTCAGTCTCTTCACATTTGTTACAAATATTATTTTTAAACCCTTTGTTACTAGGGATGGTAATTTTGATTCGTTCTATTGGATATCCGCCTAATCCTATCGTAATATGACAAGTAAAATTAGTCTCATTTATAAATGAAGTGGGATGAATATTGACATTATTCGTCCCGTCTACCCATTTATATATTTTATATTATATATATATATTATTTTATTACATATAAATACATATTAGAATTTTAAAATTCATTTTTACATATATTTATTTATTTTATAATTGTATTTTTTAAGTAAAATATATATAATGATCTATTTTATACATATACTTTCGTAAATATATTATATATATTTTTATAAAAAAGTAATTTATATATAAATATATATATATTTTTTTTTAAAAAATAAGTAGATATCCATGATTCAATCCATCTCGCCCCCACTCAAATCCATCTCAGCCCATCTCTAATATCACTTCGCCCCAATACAAAATGAATAGAGTATGAGTATGCAACAACACACCATACCCGACCATGGCAATCTCTATCTGTTACTATTACTTTCCATTACCTCCCTAAGAAATTGCTTTAATTCGGTGATTATAATAATAAAACTAATAAAAATTAATACAACAAAGACTTTATCTCTCACACGGAATTTTACTTCCCCATTAGGGGGACACGAGGCCCATTTACAATTACTAAGCGACAAAATGTTGATTTCACTAATTCCAAACCAACTATTCTCAAACTTCCTTTTTTTTTTTATTCCCTTATTTTTAAGCACTACAGTGCTAATATTGTATTAAATTCACACCTATGATCTCATTAAAAATAATATGAATAATAACTCAATTACCAATTAGATTATTATTATTTTTTATTATTTCTTTCCCTTTTGTATTCTTGAGGAGTAGATTATTTTATTTTGACCAAGAAAATCCTGGTCAAATTTTGCACTATATTTAAATATTGATGGGACCAACATATCTTGTATAAAATGAAGGGTTGTGATTGTAAATATGTAGCGGAAGGATTTATTTATTGTGTAATGTGTATTCTAATTAATCACGATTTATAATTTAATAATGTCGCTATTGTTTTTGTACAAAAACAGAGCAAAATAAGAATAATAATTCAACATAAATGAGAATAGAAAGATCTTTTAATATTTTAACATATAAAATTTTTAGAATTAATGTTTGAAAAATAAATTTTAAATGAAAAAAAACATATATATCTGATTTTACGTTTATTCAAGAATAAATTTTAATTTTAATAAATACATAAAATTGTTACTTGACTATTAAAAAAAAAAAAGAATAAACGTAATAAAATATAAATATTGATAGGTGAGTCTATGGAATTGAAATATCTGAGCTCCTTGTTTTTCTGTCTAACCGAAACAACCACTTTCCTACAACTAACCCCCAAAGCTCTGGAGCCCATTTCCAATCGCTTTCTAGTTTTTAATTTCCTATGGTAGTAATATATGGAGTATATATGCTTGTGGTGTCGGCAGCTGATATTAAATATACTAAAAACATACCAATCAATTGTAATTTAATTAATTTTTTTAATTATTTTTTTAAAGTGTGAAAAGTAAGAGATCTCATATTTAAGTCTCTTCAGTCATTAAGAGTTATCACCAATTTAGTAAAAAATGTTAAAAGAGAAAACTACTCTTATTATATAATCTATTTCGATTAATTGGACTTCTATTGTACCAAATATATATATATATACACACTAAACCATTCCCCCGAAAATCAGCCATTCCTTATGTTAAAAATAAAAAAAGAAAAAAAGAAAGCCATTCTTTGTTTGAAACTTGGCACTATATATATCATATTTGCATTTGTTTTAATACAAATTTAACCCTCCTATGTGTACGTTGTTAATTGGTCATGATAATTTAAAGAAATGTATGATTTTTGTTATTCTTTATCATTCTCTCCACGTTCTTTAATTTAAACATAATTTTTTTTTTTTTTTTTTTTTTTTGCCAATAAAATAAAGTTCATTAATGAGGCATAAAACTCATCATAATACAAGGTACATTATAAGCATGTGGCCATATTAGGTACAAGTATAAAAAACTACCCAACTTAGGGTTTACAACAATGGGCTTTAAGCCCAAACAATCGGCCCAATGGTCTTTTGAACTTGAAAAATTACAGAATAATCCTTGAGCTATCCTTCCCTTTCCAGAGCCTTCTAAAACCCTTGAATCTAGGTCTGCCATTGCCGGCACCAAAACTAGGAAGAGAGAAAACAGGCAAATCAGGCTTGAATCATAACAAAAAAGAGGTACCAATTCATTATGAAGCTTAACTGAACCCCATCTCTAAACACAAACAAAGAACCTAGGCCAAAAAAGGCCTTCCTCTTCGATTTGGGATCAGATCTGCATCTTTCGGTTGCTCAAACTCCAAGGGCCACCCAAACAACAGAAAACCCATGACGCATTGCCCTTGGAAGCAAAAACAGTTTCAACTTCCTCCCTACCGGTGTCCAGAGGTACTTTCTTAGAGCATCGGAGGAAGGAAGCCTGACCTATTATGGCTAAACGAATGGCCATCACACACACAAGCAGATCTTCATAAGATAGGAAAGACCGAAAAAATCGATAGCAATAAAGGATCCACATAAGGCCTTAGATAGAACTATATTAGAACCTAAGAAAAATGAAAAATAGACAGAAAATAAAGGTACTCCCATCGGTAGCAACCGCCATTGATGGTTTCCCAAGCCGAAAACCCCAGTAAAAGTAGCTCAGATCTCAGGGAGAGAAGGGAGAGGTGAGAGAGCTCTAGAAAGATAAAGCTTTTGACTATTTTGTTTTGTTTTTTTTTTTAAAAATTTAATTGTGATATTATATGATGATTTGCTTTAATTAATCCAATATGGAACTAATTAATCTGTAATTTGATTAGACCTGATTAAATTTTTATCAAAAAATGAATTAATTTTTTTGATCTAGTCGATTAGGGGTATATTTTTTCAACGTAAAAACGGATTAATCAATTTGCTTTATATTGAATTTTTAATATAAATTTTGGAGAATCAACCTTAAAAATTAATTGTTAAAGTTAAAAAATTTATTTTTATATTAATCACTTAATATGTTTGTATTTAATTAACGTGAGGCTTTTACCATGTTATATTCTTAATACTTCATAAGAGAGAAAATGGTCACATCCGCTTTGAAAACATTGCTTTTAGTACAAATTGCAAGTATCTCCACTACACTAAGCAAATGTAATCTAATAATTCATAAAATCTTGTGGTCTGATATTGATATTCAAGGTCATATGGAATAGCCACGGTTGGGGACCAAAGAAGAGTTGAGTACATATTTCTTTTGAGACATTGGAAAGATATTTAAGTACATATTTTTATATTTTTTTTCATTGTTAATATTGGAGAAGAAAAATTATTATTATACTTATAGCCAAACACAGAAAATTAGGATCCATTTATAAATTATTATACTTTATCAAAAATTTTATATTATAAACAAAGTGTTATTTTTTGTATATATTTTATGCAGCTAATATAGAAGAAATTTATAAATTTTACTCGACTCACATCTCTAACATGTTAATTTTGAATTTATTTATCAATTTTATGAAATTTAATTTAATATAATTAATCTCTTTGTACTATAAATATAAAAATTGTAGATCAAATTTTATATATTTTAATAATTAAGTATGTTGTAAATTTATATATAATTCTATAAAATTTAAGAAATTCGCTCATATCTAATAATGTGGCTGATATTCTCTCAAATAAGGCAGTTCTTTTTTATTCTCCAAAATAAAGAAGGTAATTCTTTTCGATTCTCCAAAATGGTGATATTGCTCACCTCTTAATTTTTGCCTCCCTTTCGTTTCATATGATGAAAATTATAATGTAAATTATAGGTTTTGTTGATTTTTTCCTATTCTTTGCTATTTGGATTGTATTGAATTTTCATTTGTATTTTTTTTTATTTTTATTAATAATATCATTGAATCTGGTTGCATGATGAGGATGTTAGAGAAATGTCAGGCTAACTGAAATGTCTTAGTGTATCTACTGAAATTTTGACCAATAATTTTATAAAAAAAAAATAAAAATAAAAAATAATGTCATTGACATTTGTAGAGGCTCATAATAAAAGTCCGTAGATTGATTTCTGTCTTTAATAATTCTCTCATGCATTGATACGTGGATGGTATAAACATGCTTGTAGAAAATGGATAATAATGAGTGTGGTTATTTTGGGATTTTTTTTTTTTATTATTCATTTTAAAGAGCATTACCCAATTTAAATAGCTCAATTTATGGTATCTATTTTAATTTTTTTTTAAAGAAACTATATTAGATTTTCAATAATCTGTTAAACCATATAAAAATAATTTAAAGAAGAAAAATGAAAGGAAGAATTAATGAAAAAGAAGAAGAATGAAATGATGTGAAAATAAAACTCACATTGATTAAATATAAGATGTTAAATGAGTTTATATATAATTGGATTTTCCAACATTAATAGCTAGCTTTTGAAAAACCTCTCATAACCTAATATTTATTACATGATCTTATATTATAATATAAAAATATAAAATTTAGGAAGAATAATAAATAAAAAAAAAGTGAAAAAATAGATTTATATCCCATGAATCACACATGGGCATGTACAATTATAGAGGATGTTTAGTACCTATTCTTAGTACTGTTTAAATTTATATTCCAATTTCAATATCTCGAATCGAATTGATATTGATATATACATTATGTAATATTAGTAATATTTTTTTTTAAAATGACATTTATATATAGACACACATAAGATGGAGGCAGAAGTTTTTCTCATATAATTAAAAATACAAATGAATTTTTCTGTTTCAACTAAACTAAAAGAACTTAATATTTGCACAATATCTTAAAAAATAATTTGCACAATTTCTAAAATGATAACAGACTTATATTTATAAAATATACACCGACTTAATGAATATATATATATTTTTATCAAATCATTGGACTTACAATTGATCATCCTCATATTTAATGTTTAAATATTAAGTAGAAATTATCAAATATTTAATATTCTATTGAAGTTTTAAGTTTTTAGCACCGACCATCTTATTAAAGGAAAAAAGAATCAAATTAATTAAATTAAAACGACACTCAATTAATAATTTTGAAGTTGAGACCTTATTGATCAATTTAGTTAAATTCTATATATATATATATATATATTTCGTTTCCTTTGAATAGTTTCTTATATCATATTTGGAACTGTAAATAAAATCACTTGAAATCTATTAATTTGAATATCCTAAAGGTTGTATAGGAAAAAATTCAAACCGATTAACTAGTTTTTTAAATATATATATATTTTTATAGAATATAGTTCAAATTAGAATAAAATCCTATTTATAATGCTTTTTTATGTAAATGATTTTTCTTTATATCTTCTGCTGATTAATCTAAGAGTATTAAAATTTTTAAATAGTTAAATTATAAAAATTAGTATGATAGATAAGAGAGTTTATGTATTTAGAAAATAATATATATGTTGAACATTGATTATGTTATTAAATTAAATTTATTGATGCGTGATTAAATTTTAAAATATGTTTGAGGGATTGAGTAAAAAAATTAAAACAATCAAATGTACATTAAATATTGTTGACCAATCTCAAAAAATAAAAACTGGGAACAATTGACAACAACTCCATTAATTTAATAGTTGAAAAATATTTTATTTTCTTAAAAATTAAAGCATGATTAGCAATTTGGCAATTTCAGCCACACATTACGTGGAAGATGAAAAAAAAAAAAAAGGAAGAAGTGTGCGATGCAGTTTCGGCCGTCTGTGGTCGAAATTGTGCAATCACGTCGTTACACAAACTTTAATCAATAGGAGTATGGGACCCATTTTTCAAAAGTGCAATCCTAGCCGCACAAACTCCAAGATGACCTGCTGCCTCACTTATCTCCAGAGTTTCTATGTGGGATTGTCCACTTCTGATTATAACTAAGCATGATAAGACAGGACACGTGTAAACATCCCAATCGGCAAAGCGACTATTCCAACCGTCCATTTCCATTGCCATCACAAACAGCTAGATTAGAAAGATGACTAGTCAATAAGATCAACGGTCTGTGATAAGCAGGCTTTACTATTCTTTTTTTCATTGTTTTGAAAGCCAGACCTGCTCCCCCGATTCAACTGAGAAAACCAAGAACAATGCACATATCTGTTTGGATTAGCTTGGAAACTGAGGAGGCCTCAAACCGGAAAAAATTCGGTGACTCATACGAATCAGTCCAATTTTTTTTTAGGTTAAACGAGTTTTGAAATTTTTTTTTACCAATTTAAAGGTACAAAATGATATCTTTTTGTGTTAAAAAGTATCAATCGAAGTCGTTCTATGTCAAAAAATAAATAATATTTGTTGAAAATAACAAAAAAGTTAGTTATTTTTAAATAAAGTTCAGTTATTTTTAATAAAATTCATTAATTATTCTAATAACATTCGTTAATTTTAATTATATATATATTATATTTATTTTTAATATATAAATAATAAATATATGATGTTAATTAAAATTTTAATTCGATTCTGATTGAATTTTTAATCTTTAACATTTTATCTTCACCAGTGAATTTGAAAACATAGCATGTTTTAGATATTTTCTATGTTTATAATATATTATTTTTGTTCAAAAGTAAAATATTTTTTTCCAGTTATTATATGAAATTGTATTACATATAAAAAAAAATAAAAGAAAAATAAAATTAAAATTAAAAAACTAAAAAAAAAATGAAAAAAAGCAATAGCTCATGGGGACCCGCTACTAAGTAGAGAAGATAAGTGATGTGTTGGTGTTGTGATTTGACTGCCACGTGTTATAGTTGATGAGAAGGTAACTATGTGTAGGTATTGTACTGGAATTGTTGTTGTGGGGGCCCAGTTAAGTGGACCCAAATGGGCCCAAAGAGATGAGACTGATTTAGAGTTTTTTATAATAAAAACGCGGACAACTGTCCTATTAAACGCGGTTATATACATCACCTGATAAAATACATCGTTATCAAATCAAAACACAGTCTAGTGGGCCTAATGAGCCCGAAAAAATATTATCCTTATCCACTGCCAAAACTGCCCTTTCGTTCAGCATATCTAGAGGGGTAGTTTAGGAAATGTGAAGCTTGTTTTACGTGATCAAAGAGACACTAGCTAGTGGATACACTCGAAAAAAAAAAAAAAAAAAAGGAAAAAATAAAATTTAAGCAATAAATCAGCTCAGATTCACTAAAAAGTAAAAGCGAAAAGGTTGAAATGGTGCACAATAATAATTCTGTATTTTTAGATACACCAGAATCAACTTTCCTAAAAAAAATAGGAAATATTTGCTATATCTCATCAAATTCAATTCAAATTAATATAAATATCTTCAAAAAGGAGATAATTGATGTAATAATTCATTTAAATTTAAATATCTTTTCAAATGTAATAATTCTGAATATGATAAGGATTTGTTTGGATAGGATTTATTTAAAAGGAGATAATTGATTTAGTAATTCAATTAAATTTAAATATCTTTTCAAATGTAATATATTTGTTTAGATAGATTAATAATATATATATATATTTAAATTTTGTATTTCAATTGAAAAAGTATAAAATATTAATGTGACACTAAATTTAAATATTCATTTAATTATTTTAAATAGTTATTTATTCAAATGAGTTTTAAAATTATATCTATAAAATTATTTAAAAGATGTGAAGTTAGTTATCTATAATTAATGTGAAAATGTTAAAACATTTCAAATTATTGTTTGTAAAGAGAAATTAAACTGTAGTAAAGAAAAGTTTCAATTATGGTTTAATTACTAGTTTGAAACAAGAATAGTTTTTCTCATATTTTCATATATATTTTAAATATTTCATTTAATTAGCTGAACTATCAGATATTATTTTTTTTAAAACTTTGCAAATTAGAGAAGAAAAAGAGATATTTAAAACTATTAGGATTAAACTAATTTTTTTTGTTTTTCAAATTAATTTTAATTTTAAATTTAAAAAAAAAATAAAATTGGAAGCTTATGTCAATATTTAAAATAGGAATATAAAATGAATACAAGATGAGCAAAAATTACAATTGATATCACGAGACAGTCAATGAATGGAATTGGAATCCCAAATTTCCCACTTGACAAATGATAAAAAAATAAATAAAAAAATAAATAAAAACAGTACAAAATGTTGAATGATAGTCTGCATATGAATTTATTA
The DNA here is from genome assembly GCA_949750685.1 of Vernicia montana. Classification (NCBI taxonomy): domain Eukaryota; kingdom Viridiplantae; phylum Streptophyta; class Magnoliopsida; order Malpighiales; family Euphorbiaceae; genus Vernicia; species Vernicia montana. The sequence goes on from CATKHJ010649016.1 coordinate 14,484, forward strand.
CAAAAACTAGAACTACTATATACATTTAATAACAATAGCCAAAATTGTCTGAATAATAAGATTGAGGAAATCACAACTCCCTCTGCTATATGCTCTAATTAACGACTGGACCCGTGACTATAGACTTTAAGTATAGTACACTATATTATTTCATCCTTTCTTCTCACTTTCCCACGTCTTGAATATCGTGCATTGCTCACTCGTCCTTATTGACTCTTTTTCCTTTAGTATTATTCATGAGTCATGACTCGTTCGCATCCTTTCTTACTGGTGATACCTGCTGTTGGGAATTATTTTTTTTACGTGTCACTTATTTACTAGTTCCAGATTCTCATTTTTTGTGCTGATTCTTTAAGCTAATTCTCCTAGTTTAGAATAATAAATTCTAAATTTATTAATTTAATTAAAATTTATGAAATTAAAAATTTACATCTCATTTTGATTTTTAAATTCTTTATTTTTAAAGGTTTTAAAACATAATAAATTTAAAGAAAATTCATATAATGTAATTTAATTATTTAAAAATAAATAAAAAATTAAATTACAATCCATAAATTTTACGAAATTCACCATTTAAAATAAATGAAATTTTAATTGTCGACATGTGTATTTCTTAATTGCTAGTATTATCTAACCAAACTTTGAATCTTATTTTCTAATTACACATTTTTGGGCAGGCAATTAGATTTTTTTTTTTGGGCAAAAGGCAATTAGAATTTAAGATTACCTTTTTTAACCCCTCATTTCAGTCAAAGAATATTCTTAGCTGGCTTGTGCATGTATGGAAATTATATTTTTCGGAAAGACTGCATTAAATCGGAGTATATATTCGATTAACATGGAAATAATATGTAGATAAAAAAATATTAATATCTTTTTATTGTAATAAAATATACATAAACCGTCTTTTTAAGTGAACAATTTAAGAATATCAAACTTAAATTAATTGAAAAAAGAAGATTATTTCAAGAGTAATTAATAATTTTTTTAAATTTTTTTTCTCATGCAAATAAAAAAGTGCACTATGTTCAATTGGTTTGTAATCGAAAAATTCACCGATTTTAAAAATTAAATCTTAATTAATAAAATAGAAAATTATACATATGATATTTTTGTGATAAAAAAAGATAATTTATAAAAAGATAAGAGACTTCCCAAAATTTCATATTTATTTCAAAAAATTTCAAAATGAGATATTGTAGTGAATAATAAATTTTAAACGATTCATAAAATTTATTTAATTTATGAATTATTCAAAATTTCTATTAGCAAATATAATATTAATATAATTTGTATTTTAATTTAGTGATAAGATAAGACGGTTATAGGAGTGATGCTATAATTCCAATATTACTAATGTTAAAATTTTCATCTTCAATACTTAAAAAACAATTTAAAAAAAAAAAAAAACATAACCTTAATATTCAAACCTAATACCCATATTAATTATTTGTCTCAACTCAAGTGAGAAAAAATAATAATAATAATAATAATAGGAAATTTATGCACGAGTAACACGTGGCAGGGCTTATTAGGAATTACAAAGAAATGAAATTTGTATAAATGGGAATGTTGGCTAAAAGATTATGTTTACCTTCACCTTATCATGAAATGAGAAATGAATGATTCATAGAAAACCAAAAAGCCACAATCATTTTTACTGATCACTTTATCTTTTTCAATTCCAAACAATCTGATCAAATACTTTCCCTTACTCTCCTACTCTGTTAAAGAAAAAAAGTTAACAAATAAGTAGTATAGTAGTGGTGAGTTTGATTTGAGTTTTTCAATATTCATATGGCTTTAGATGAGACCATACACATGCTTTCTTCTTCTTCTGCCATGGTAGAAGATGAGGATGATCATGATACTGATGATGGTTTTGGGTATGATCATCACCCTCAATCCCATAATTTATCAAGATTATCTGTTTGTACCAGTTCTATAAATACTAATGAAGATGATGATTATCAAGATTGCGATGGTATGAGGATGTTTTTGTCAAGATTATCCATAGAAAGCTTCGACGCAGACGAGGAACTCTCTGATGATGAAAAAGAAGATATCGGGCTGCTTCACCTTTCTTCCGATTCCGATAAAGAACCCGGTTGCTACTCCCTTCCGGCAACGCCGCCTCGCCGGAGAAATCGCGGTGGTGGTGAGTTAGTAAATCAGCAAATTATAGGGGTGAAAGAGTATGCGAGTGAAAATGAAGCTCACAAGGGTAATAAGATTAGAAAGAATTTGAGGAGAAGAAGAGTCATAAGAGAAAGATGGGTAGATGGTGAAAAGATTACTAGTAAAAAGAAAGATGAAGAGAGTGTAGGTTTGGGAATGGGTAATAATAGTTATGGGTATTGTAATAGTTTCAGTGGTGAGAGTGAAGGCGGTGGGTTAATGGTGATAACAAGGCCAAAGGGAGGGAAAAGGTCATTGTGTATGGATTTAGATGAAGTGAAGGCTTGTAGAGATCTTGGGTTTGAATTGGAACATGAAAGAATGCTAGAGATGCCTGGCCGTGTCTCTCTTTCAGGATCTACACTTGAAACAAGTAGCGGTGGCAATTCCCCTATTGCTAATTGGCGCATTTCTAGCCCTGGTTAGTGTCTGTTCTTCTCTAATCTTGTTTCTTTCTTGTTCACCAGTACGAAGAAATCAGTTTGATTAAAAATCAGTTTACATTGACTTTAGTACTTGAGCATTGCAATTTTATACTGGGTTTATGTAATTTCTTGCATTTTTGTTTAATTGGGTATTATTTTTGTTATATAGGTGATGATCCCAGAGATGTGAAGGCCCGGCTAAAGGTATGGGCACAGGCAGTGGCTCTTGCATCTTCCTCTCGGCATGGTGGCATCTGATATTAGTTTGTGGGGTTTTAGACAGTTAATTACTTATTTCATTTTCCTCCTTAAACAAAAAAAAAAAAAAAAAAAAAGGGTTATTTTTGAAGGATAAAAACTTCATTTCCCTTCATTTTCTAGGTTGGATGGATTTGGAATTTGAGGTTGGGCTTCAATTTTCCTTAGTATATAAAAAAAGATTTTTTCTTTTTTGATGGGCATCTTCATTTTGTTTTTTCAGATTGTAGTGTTGAGATTTCATGTCGGAGTCTCACCACTACTCTTTCTGTACATGTTTTCGCACTTGTAAATATCACATAATCGGGGTTTGGAGGCATTTCCCGGTTGACTGAAAAACAGTGGATTACTATTGTGATTTTTGGAGCTTTGTATTCACTTTTCATACTAGTAGTAGTATTTGTTTGTTATTGAATTAAGTTTTGATTAATTTGATTTGAGTGGTTACAGTATTGAGAGTATGCTTGTTTGGCAATTGACTGGAGTGTCAAAAAGGAAAAAAACACAAAAAGGCCAAGTTATTTAGACTTTGGAGCTTTACATTATGACGATGTTGAAATTTGTATGATATTGGGAAAAAAAATGACAAATGCCAGTCGTAGATTATACCAAGAAGAATAGATAATATTAGTGGGGCTGATTCAAGAGCCGTAACTTTTTTTCTAAAAATGAGAAAAAAAAAAAAGTAGACTATTGCATATGACTGTACCAATCAAACTGATACCTTAGCAAGTTATAACGGTGAGACTGTGTAGAAATGGCCACAAGATTACGACTCAAATAAAAACTTTGCCCCACCTCATGAAAAGAAAATAGAAAACCAATCAGTCTAACGAGCACAAATCCGGTTGGGCTGTTAAGCTTAAAAATTCTATTGTGGATTCTCTCCCGAAAGAGTGGCATAGGGACTCCAATGTTGGTTGAGTAGATTTTAACCTGTGAAAGATTATCAGCCTGACGTACAGATAATGTGTATTTTGATATTTTGATATCTGAAATCATATGGTTTTAATGAATTTTTAAATAATTGCAAAAATAATTTAGGTAGTCGATTGATCGCGAAGCATTATATATAACATGTCAACATATTAGTTTCTGATGATGATAACAGTGGCAGTTTGATACATACAAAAAGACAAGTCAGTTAACTGCAATAAGTAACATTAAAAAAATAAAATGATACAGAGGCTGCTGAAAAATTGAGCCACTTGAATTTTGGATTTTACATGATTGTGACTTTTGAACAAACAGATACATGTACGTATATCATTGATCAAACTGAAACCCCATTGTGCTTTTCGAACATGTTAGTAGTGAAATCAACATGAAACTAAGCAGATTTAGCAGGGTAAAGGTTAATCTTGAGGACTGAGAGATCGTTATGGTTGAAGTTACTTCACTGCAGAGGAGATACTAAATTCAGTCTCTTACAATTGAAATTGAGAGAGGAAATTCAGAAATAAGAAAGTGCATGAGCCATATATACAAAACCAAATAAACATGTAAACTTGGTAAATAGTATTCAAATTATTCAATCATATCACCCATGGATACGGGGGCAACAAATTCTTTCAAAGCTGTTCAGTTCTTCTCGACACATTAGAATACTCCTTTTGATAGTGCAGAAAAATTTTGAGGGTTTATAAGGTTCCCCTGGAGTTAGTGGCATTGGAAGAAAAGAAACACAATTTACAAAAGCCATAAGAACATAGTGGCAACAGTAAGAATCATAGAATCATAAAGCTTAGCTTTCATTTTCGAACCAGTGAACTTAATGTTCTACTGAGATAACAAACACAACAAATAATCGTAGGTTCAAGTACATTATGAAGAATAATGCTAGCCATTGCATTTGCATTCTTCAGCAAGTGATGACTTAAGGTCATGATACATGACTAATACAATTTCCACAAATGACAATTGGGGAAATGAAAAAAAAGGAAAAGTAATGAGGAGCAGGTAAGTTGTTTACTCACTTGAAATCTAGATTATGGCAGGTGTTGTCACAGGGATATGCACAATCAATAGCTTTAACATCAACTCGATCAAAATACCAGTCTCCAACAGATTGTGCAATAGTCTGCATTTTGACAACATAGTATAATTACAGTGGATTGAATTCTTAAAAGTATTATAGACGCATGATTTCAAATGTACAATTTTCATTCTTCATTCCAGTAACTGATACAACAAGCTAAGGCTGTTAAAAATTTCTATATAAGAACAGTAGGATACTTGGCCTTTGGAAAAAGCAAAATCAAATATTATAACTCATAAACGACTCAAAACTATTACAATATCTTTGAGTGTTATTTTATGAAGCTATGCTTCTCCCAAGCATTATTCCAAAATTTGGTCCCCATCTACCATATTTATTCTCTCAGACACTGTCATTTTCATGTACTGCTCAGCAATATTAATGTGCCATTTCTTATTAGCTATCCCACAAGTCCCCTGGGATCATTCTGAACTTCTCCTCTACCAAATATTTACTCTAGAGGCTGGACATGAAACTAATATGCTCTCTCTCTCTCTCTCTCTCTCTCTCTCTCAGCCACTCTAGCATGTTGATGCACTCAACTCAACACGTCATGCAGTTTTCCATTTAAAATCAGAGGTCATCTCAATAAAGCTGTATAACAACATATCTTTAGAAAAAAAACAAGAGAATTGACAGATCACATGTAAATATCTATTCTTTGTTTGCTCTGATCCTTCTATATCAGAACTGAAGATTGGGTACCTTTTTCCCCAAGAGGGGAGAATCATCAGCAAACCATGTATCTTGCCTCTCAGATTGGCAATGAGCAAAGCATGAATTTATGAATAAACCATTTTGTGTTGACATTGAGAAGACATTTAAGGCTTCTAGCATTTGATTCCTGAAGTCTGTTCCGCAAAAGAGAAAGAAGAAGCCACTATATAAATATACCTATGTACATGTTCAAATTAAATGATACATAGATATGAAAAAAAAAAAAAAAAAAAAAAAAAAAAACATAACGAAGTTGAATTCAAAAGTCACCTTGTAAAAATTGGATCTGTGATGAATTGCATTCTGCATGATTTCTTTTACATTCATGCCAAGAACCTTGAGGATCAGCTGATGGTGGAGCTATACTAGCTTGGAGCTGATAAAATTAAACATAAGTAATCCTAGTTATTCAACATTCAGGAAACTACTTGGATCATAATTTATGAAATAATTAGAAAGCTAAGAACTATTGGCTTTTTTGAATTTATATGTTGTTAGCCATATCTGTTGATGGTTTCTGGTCTCTGACTCAAATGGGTAACAAAGAGGTGATGAGACTATAGTAGGTCTTGGATTCAAATCTTCAACTCATCTTAACTTAATGAGAGTCTCAAATTAGTTGAAGTTGGCTGCATTATTTTTTTTAATTGGTTCCTGTTCTACCTGTCTAGAATTGTATATTTACCTGGTTCTTAAATTCTTTCCAAAGAGGAAAAAAAAAGGTCTGATCTCTTTTTTTGGAACCATGGTTTCTACGAATGTAGCTGACAGAAGACAGATTCTTTCCCTAGAAAATCTACCATATTACCATATGGAGGTCTTTGAGAACATACAAGTACAATGTTATCACCCTTGCCCCAAATAGTAAATGTATGAAGTGCCAGTAGAAGATAATGTAACATATAAAAAACGCTTACCTGCCATGCATCGTATGCTGCATTGAGAATAAAAAGTGGAGTCCTAATATTTGCAATCACATTCTGGGGGAAGAAGCACTGCATGGGAGAGAGAGAGAGAGAGACAGAGACAGAGAAAAGAGTCATAAATTCTCTTTTACTAACATCAATTCATGAAAGTACAAAGCAATAAAGAAAAGATAGAAGGTTACTGAAGTTGGATCCAGGTGGCTGGTACAAGTACTTGGCAGATTCTTTTGCACTTCCTAAAATTTCATACATATGTCAATAGTTATTCAAACCCATAAGAGAGAGACAGAGAGTACAACGACATGTTAATAAACCCTTGTAAAACCTTAGATCAGAGCATTCACAGGTTCCGTTAAAGATGATGCCAAAACAATATATCTAATGATACTTTTTCATAAGTATGAAAGATGTATGTAGAATACCTGTAAGCTAACTACACCTTCATACATATTCCGTAGCGTGCGGTTACCAGATATATCAATTCTACAGCAAATTTTAAACAAAAATAGAATAAAGGTAAACAATCAGATATATTAAGTGAATGCACCAGTAGAAGAGTTGCTTCTTACACATCTAGAAACAGTCCGGCATCACTTAAGCATTTCACTTTCGTAGATTGTGGAAACAGGTCCCTGAATTCATTACAGTGTAATATGGATGCCAGACCTCCAGCAGAACATCCAGAAAGAAGGGCCTAAAATAAATGTGTTCCCTAAGTGACTGGAAATATGATAACAAAGTGACAATTAAAAAGGACATAATAAATGCAACACCTGAGTCGCATGTTGCATTCCTTCAGCCATTAGATTCTCCATAGCAGCTACCCAGATACGTTGTCCTCGAAAATAAAGCTGCGCAGCCTGAAAGAAAAATAGTTTTTAAAATCTGTACAGTTGCAAATGCTAATGCTAAAATCATACCTTCAATACAACTTGCTTTCCTTCCATAACCAGGATGAAAGTAAATAAAGAGGATAAGGAAACAAATCTTCAATGCTAAAAAAAATTATGAAATTAAAACATTTTGCCGCCATGCTTTTAATAGTAGTTTAGCTTGTCACATTATTCAGTGTAACATTGCCATTATTTGACACTGGTATAACTACTACTGGGTCTACTGAGGGATTTGGGGCCGGCCATGATCCACTAAGGTGCCTAGACGAGCTTCATCAAGCACTCAGCTTTTCTACACTGTCATGACTTGGATAGAAGTTTGAGGCTATCAGAACTTCAAAGAATGTCAAACCATCATTAAATATATAGACCATATAGCATACCAATAATCAAAATATAGTAATATACTATCATCTGACACTTGAATAAGTTAGTATTTCAAGCAAGATACTGCACCTATATATTGCTGTTATCACATTCTAAGATGTACTGTTTCATCAATAGATTTAATCCAACCCATTATCTTCAGTATCAATGATATGCATATATAATAACATATTCTCGACCCTTTATAGAATAAGGTGTATTTGATGCATATCAGTTATTCATAACAAAAATTGCGAAGAGCAAATACTTCCACAAACCTCATTTTGACTGTCCCCAATAAAAGATGCCCCATCACAATAACGTAGCTTGACTCTGTTCCAGTTAAAGAAATCTGCAAGCATAATAATAAACCGTCATCCATACAAAGAAAAATCGGAGACTCTAGTCAATATAGCAAGAACAAATAAAATTTCTCTGTGCAAGGAGAAACCAGGATTTTCTTCAGCCTTATTGCTTAATATTCCAGTAAAAGGTAATTGCTTTTCCATAAATTTTGATGAACCACGGCGTGTAGTTTTACGGTAAACACAATTCCTAATGGTATTGCACCACCCACCTCCCTGCAACAAGGCACCTTTTAGTAAAGTCACACATTAAGTGAAATCATCAGCTACAATTGTTCAGCAAAGATAGCTGCTTTAGAACTTGAAGATTTCAAAATGATTTTTCATCAGAACCCTTAGAATGCCAACACATCACATACCTCCAGCTGAATAAGCCAGCTGTTTTGACCCGATCCAAACCCACGATGCAAGTGATAACCAGGCAATGTTCCATCCAAGCAGACTTGGCATAACAAGAGAAATATTCCCATTGTTACTATTGATCTCAGATTTACAAAATTTAAAGAAAAATTAATATTGGTATTCGTACCAGCTCCTTTGGATTCAGCTCCCTGAATAAGAGTGAGGCCAACCATAAGAGGTTTGGGAGCAGAGGAAGAAGGCGACGATGCATCAGTTTCCAGAAAAGTAAGGGTTTTGAAATCTTCAAAAACATCAACAGATCCGCCTAAAACTATAACAATCACACTACAAGCGTATATGTATACAAAAAGTAGCGGCACTCCCTGCTTCATCTTTGCCTTGTATACAAAAAAATAATTGAAATGCAGGGAGTTTCAAGTTTTGAATAGTGACGAGGAGGAGCAGAGGAGCTGCTGCTGCTGCTGCTGCCGCCTTACCTGAGTTCGCTACTCACTGAGTCACTGTCATTATTGGTGTTTGTTGTAGTATATGTGTACATGTAATGCAAGTCAAAAATAACGATGTTATTGACGTTGGTACAGTTGATTTTCTCATTTTCTTCTAGTGTAAAAAGTATAAGTTTATATATTCAAATCTTTTAAATCACCAAATTATAATGAATTATTATGATTTTGATAAGAGGTTTTATAGAAAAAATCACAATAAATTATTTAGAAATGTTAAAGAAAATAAATATTTTATATTATGTAACTTATAATATTATTTTAAATTATCATTATTTTTAAAAAAAAATAAAAAAAAAAAATAATAATAATAATAATAATAATAATAATGATAATAACGTATGGCACAGGAGACCGTTGTGGTCCTTTTCAGACATTTTACTATTTTGCAACTTTTTTGGTCAAAAAAAAGCCAATCATAGCAGCGACATATCTCTCTTTCTCTCTTTCTCTCTTTCTCCTTGCATGCTACGCTCTACAGCTGGTTTCATTAACTCATAACTTTTTTTTTCTTTTTCCTTTATTCTTTATCTTATAAATAATAAAGAATTAAATAGTAATGAAAAATCCATAATATTTTGTGTTAAAATGTTGTATTATAAATATTATCTCTTAAACTAAAAATATTAATTTTAAAATAATAAAAATCAATATGTTAATTACAATAAATCTCAAAAATATTGTTATTACTTTGGCGGCGTTAGTGATTGTTTGCCGTATCTAAGCCACCTTCACGCTCTTACGACTGTAGCTTAATCTCACTTATTACAACCCTAGCTTGTGCTAATGCACATTTGATGAGTTAGGAATTACATTTTTTTTTTTTTTTTTTGCCAAAGAAAATCTACTTTCATTCAGAAAATTGGAAATCATTACATAGAAGAGTTGCAAGCCTTACAAAAGGAACAATATTCCATACAGGAGATAAAAAACCAGTTAATAGAGTATTGGCTACCTAGTCTGCAGATCTGTTAGCCTGTCTCTTAATCCAACAAAATTCAAAATGATCAAAAAATTGAGTCCAGTCTTTAGCAAGCACAATTAAAGGTTGAATCTCCTAACTGCTTCTTTCAACATGCTTAATGAGTTAGGAATTACATGGATAGTGAAAGAAAAACGAGTTTGCATGAAAGATCGCGGGTAAAACAGGATAAACAGAAACAGGCTAAATAGAATTTCTGGATTAAACAAAAGCAGGGAACCTCTTATAGTAAGAAAATTTCAAGTACATGATACATATTTATCTCATATTGTTGATGAAGAATAAATTTGAATATTGCGATTTGGGGTGTGCAATTAACCGAAATAATTGAAATTTTATTTTCACCAAATCAAATTGAACCAAACTTAGAGTAAAAACCAAATCGAATTGAACTAAAATTCAGTTCGATTGGTCTTTTTTGGCTATTTCTCTTTTTTTTTTTTATATAATTTTAGATAAAATTCAAGTAAAATTTAATATATATATATATATATATATATATATATATATATATAAAATTCAGTCGGTTCGATTTTAATCAAATTTTTTTGAATAAAAATCAAATCGAATCAAAATTTAATTCGGTTTTCAAAATTTTAAACCAAACCAAAATTTTAAAAAACCAAACCAAACAAGACAATTCGATTTGATTTTGCTCAGAGCTAGGTGATTCTAGCTCAATTCTGTATTTCCGAGGAAAACTACACGTCTCACTCTTTAAGAATATAAAACCAATAATACCTGCTTTTTGGACAATTTCGTCCTGCATTTTATTACATATCAAAAAAAAATTATAAATTCGAAAAAGAATATAAAAAACAGAAACCTATTAAGAAACTGAACCACCGGACACCATCTCATTAGCATCATCTTCACCAAACTGATAATTCTCATAGACGTTGAGTAATAGGTCCCTACATGGTACAACAGCCCCAAGCTTGATGCAAGCCAAAAAAGCACCTGAAAGCTTTCTGTGAAGGCTGTATGACTCTTCTGGTGGTGGCGTGAGCCTGTGCCTCAGCATTGTTGCCCCAAGGTTTGTTACACTTTGTGTAATATTGGTTGATCGGAAATCAAAACCACCAGGCTTAGAGAATGGCAATCCCACAATTAAGCCAGCTTGAACATGAGCATCCAGCATTATCTCCGACTCCATTCCCGTAAGGAATCCAAGTCTTCTTGACATCTCAATTACCGTATCCCTCTCACCATTTGCACATGCTGCAACCTAATCAAATGAACAGGTGAAAGTCTTCCAGTGTATAGAGCTTAAAGGATGATACATAATCCAAACAATTACTGGCATCAAATAATAGTGTTGAACATCTCAATTTTTTGAACAAATGTAACATGAGCTGCAGTGAGAAACGAAAATTAAAACCCACATGCTCCACTCTTTTAACTTTTGGGGCCAGCTTTTATTTTTAACATTACAATAATATTGAGCCGCTTCAAAGTTTTTGTCATTATTTTTAATCAACTCTTCAGTTGGTTGTAGGACAAGACCTCAATTTCAGCCTCTCTGTGAACAGTACATATACCTATACTACTTGTACAGTTGAAATTTGTAAATTAAGGAATTCAAGTTATAGCAAAAAGGATTACCATTCTTAAATAGTCATCAACAAAACGTTTAGGAAAATCCCGAGCTGCTCCAAAGTCTATGAGATTTATAGTTTTTGTGGCCTCATCATACAGGAAATTGCTCCAATTAGGATCAGTCTGTGCTAAAACAATCACAAAACAAGCAAGGGCCAGAAGATCACATTTTCAATAAATTTTCTTACAACAGCAACCACAATTTCAGAATTTAGGGCTATTCATACTCAAGAACCAAAAGATAATGCCAGATGATCCAAAAGATACAGGAAAATATAAAATAAGCATGGAGAGCATCTGAGAAGTCATAATAGTGATAGATACTGAAGTAATTTATTGGTAATGAAAAGTATATATATATATATATATAAAGAATAGAAAGGCTTGCCTGCATGAATCGGAAGACAAATAATTCCATTAATGTGAGTTCTAACAACTTTTTACCAACATGATCACGAGTTTCTTGGTTTAGTAATGCCACCTTATCAATTGGAATTCCTGTAGCAAGCATAACATTTTGTCAAAATATGAAACCAAACAAAGTTTCCAAATCTACCGATGAGAATAAGAAGAAGAAGAAGAGAGATCCAAATGACACCTAATTGCAGCAAAGCCACCATATTTTACATTAGTTTTAAGAGAAGGAAGGGTAAGCAATTATCCAATGTAATAAAGATCTCGGTACATAACATCGGCAGAGGGCGGGGCTACAAAGTAGTTGTGCTTAAAAATATCAAAGTAGTTGATTATTTAATCCAACAGAAGGTTTTCAGTTTTCTCAGCTCATAAATCAGAGAAGTTTTCTTCAATGTAGGTTGTTGAAGAAAATTAACAACCGAGCTTTGATGATCATAATGCATCGACCTGCTTAATTAGAAAACTAACATTAAAAAAGACATAGTGCTATTACCAGAAATAAGTTCTGTAGTTAAGACTCTCTTGCAGGAAAGTTCATCTACAACAATTGGAACATAAAACCCCTTGGCATCAAATAGTAGATTACGGAACCGTTTCTGATTGGTTGCCTCCAACTCATAATCACATTCACGCGATAATTCTTCTTTTGCCACCTTCAAAGAATTCAATGAAGAATATAAGCATCCAATTCCAGCAGACTAAGATATTTTCTCACATCTTTTACAACCACCATGGACAAGAGACCAATATGTGAAGCATGAACAAGTGATGTATAAATATAAGTGCACACCAGAATAGAAGAGTAATATAGACTTTATCTTCAAGGATTTAAGAGTAAATGGCACACTGGCTCAAATGGATAAACATCAATTTGTCTACATCTATGAAAAAAATATACATACAAACCTTCATAGCTTTCTCGATAAAAAGTCCTTTCGGAATTAAGTTGGTATAATCTAAGAGAAGTTTCACATTTTCAATGTCACTATCAATGCTATCAGCAACACCGGGGTACTGAATTTTCATTGCAACCTGCATACCATCCTTTGTAACTGCTCTATGCACCTGTAATAGTTCCAGAATAGTTAGGCCAAAGTAAGTCTTAAACAATACAGAAATACATACTACACAGAAAGTGGATGATAGTTAACATCTAGTTATGGTATATCTAGTGTAAGAATGGGGTTCTATCAATCAGAACCAATGTTTTAGTTTTAAACATAAAAACCAGAAATGTATGCCAGGAAAGGGGGAAGCAAAGGACAAGATTCATGTATGGGGCAGCATAGACCATGTGGCATTAAAAATTAACAGAATCATGTTTCCATAGCTTCTCATTATTTCCAATTACAACCACAGAAAAGAAATGTTCAAACAAATAACATTTAAATATTGTAATAGTTCGAAGTTGACAGACAAAAACTCTTGCCTCTACTGTTCACACAGCAAAAGTGTTATAAGGTGGACAACCAAACCAGAAAAATATTCCTGTTGTTGGCTATACAGAGTTATCACATAGTAGCCTATCTATCATAATTTGATTCAGAAAGCCTATGGAGCTCGATGCAAAGTGAAAACAGTGCCAGCAGTCAAATACCAGAATGAACAAGGAATATTAAGAAATGTAGTTATGTTGCATCACCTGACCTATACTTGCAGCCGCAATTGGTTCATAATCAAAGCTAGTTAACTTGGTTGACCAGTCAGATCCCAATTCAGTATCCAAAACTCGATTGAGCTGGGTCCTTGGCATCACATCTGCACCTTGACGAACAATGTCCAAAGCAGCCAAGATCTATCAAAAATGAAAGATGATACAAATGCCATGAAGCGGAAGATAAGGTAATAATAAAAAGAAAACCAACAGTCCTAGGATGGACAAAATTATTAAAACTATGGCCACGATGACAATACAATCATTGATTGCCCAAAGCAATTATCATTTCCCATATATATTCTTAAACAAAGCATAGCTTTCACTTCCAATTCAAATCCAGCCACTCGTATGCACATTTTCATTCATGAGAGTTTATAAGAACTAATGAAACTGTTTAGCCTTGAAAAGAGATTATACTAGAATGCAAGATTTTATCTCTCAAATTCAGCTCTAACTGCCACATAATAATCCATCCTCATACTTTTCAGAACCTTAAAGCCCCAAATACTCCTAACAGTACACTTGATAAACTGAACCTCCAGGTATCAAAATTCATAAATATAAATATATATCAATGAATTACCATACCGGAGCAGGAACAAGAGATTCATCCTGAATGCTCAGCATTTGCCCTAATTTAAGTGCAGCTCCACGCATTCTGCATAGTGCAAGGGCCAAACGTTCTGCATTTTTTTCAGACATAAACGGGGAGAGAGCAGATTGCTTGTTTTCTGAACTTGGAGTACCATAGACAAGCCTCTTGGCAGATTCCTGAATTGTTCCCCATGCAAGCCCAGCTCCTAGACCAGCAAACCTTTAAAAGTTATAGGATCTAAGTTATTAAGTTAAGGATATAGTATAAACTAGAAACATTACAACATAAATTCAAGATAATTTTCTTTATCGGATGATGATTTTCCCAACTTCATCTAATGACTAAACTTATTCCTATCTATTTATAGATGAATTTTCTTTTCCATACCCATGTATTGCAACCGCCCAAAATTGTGAGCAAAATAAGATTTAACTGCTTTTGGGTAATATTTTCAGCATTTCATTAAAGACTAGCAAGCTTTTAGAACTCATAGCTTAGTTGATTGTAGTAGTGTTTTGCTAGTCTAACAACTAAAATATAAAATTCCATTTTTTTAGTAAATTGCGCAGGATATGAAAGTATGAGCTCAATCAATTTGATAAGCATAGCTAGCTACCTGCAATTATCAATTACAAAAAGCGGTCTAGGCAAATAAGGCAAACGCAGGGTGAAAATTGAAAAACTAGACTGTAAAAAACTCACCCAAGCGCCCTAGAAAATGGAGTTGAAGGAACCCGCCTCTCCCTCGGCTTTCTTCTCTTTAATTCCGTCGCATTCACTGCCATGGGCGCCGCAGCGGCCATCTCTCCGCCACCCGCATTGCCCTTATCCTTCGGTTTCCCATCCTCACATTCTTCTTGCAAATCATCTTTCTCTAAACCAGCAACTGTATTCCTTGAAACCTGATCATCCTCAGAAACCTTAATATGTTCAACAACTTCTAAAACGACATCATTATCGTTGGCAATATTATTATTTCCAGTATCAGCAATCGAGTCTGGTTGAACTGAGCTGGGCTCCGCCACCTCAGCCGAATGGTCGAAGTAAACGACGGATTCTTTGGGCCTAGGAGGCGAATACTGGCGGACTTTCCCTTTAGTAACGCCCGATACATCGGTGATAGAGACAAGAGCTTTCTTGGCAGCGGAGGTGATTAGGGTTTGGAAATCTCCAGTTGAGGCGGCGGCGGTCTCCTGAGAGCGTTTAGCGATCTCCTTAGCAACTAGAGAGATGCCATTGACGAGTCTCCCTAGATGCTTAAATGAACTCATAGCATAGCTAATTCACAATTTGTATTGGCTGCGATTTTGGATTTTGGATTTCGAATTTTTTTTTCTGGTTTTGATGTTAAGTTACATTGAAGCTGGAAACTGTCAAGCGTTTTTGTGTCCAAAAGAGAAAGAGAAGTGGTTATATTAGGCATGTTGTTACGTGGAATTCGTCTCTTCCATGAAACTGGAATGCAAGTCAGCTCAGCTCTTTACAGTTAAAAGCCCAATCTGGCCCATTGAGTAACTTAGTTGACTGTTTTAATGGGCTCATATTAGCCCATTCACTTTTAAGAGTACTATTATCTATGGTCCCAAGCCCTACAATATTTGGGCTTATTTTAGATTTTCTGATCCAAATTTTATGTAATATTTCAGAGATGACAAGAGAAGTATCTTCTACATTGCTTCCATAATTAAGGTGTTGAATTTCATTCAAATGGAGAAATTGTTTTTTTTTTTTTTTTTTTTTTGAAACCACAAAATTGATACATTCGTATATCATAAGATTCATGTTAAACAAAATAAAAGTTTAAGCTAAATTTAAAAAAAAAATCCTTAATTTGAAACAGTGAGTGAGATTAGAAGCATCTGGCGACCAAATCTAATATCAAGGACTAGTAATGTGACAATTGCAGAATAATTATCTGCACAGCTCCCACAAATCTAAAAAACAGAATCAAAATACAATCGGACCAGCATATTCCAGGCACTTACAAACGAATTTTTTGTCCTCATAACCACATGCAGACCACTTTTATTTCTCTAAATTGATATCTATTATATTTTATCATGCACACCTTATTTTACTGTTAATACTTTTTTTTCCACCAAATTTTTTTAGAAAGGATAAGAATTATCATTATTTCAATTATAATTTCATATATTATAATATATATTTTTTTCAAAAGATATTATATGCGATGTAGATATCATTATAAGTGTTAAGTATACAACTGATAAATATGTGAATAAGTCCATAGTCTGGTTGGTAAGGCGTGTGAAAATCCTAGATTGAACGTCGGATGCCCACAAATGTAGATATTTATTAATATGTTGTGAGACTGTGACTTTTAAAAAGAATAAGAATTATTATTATTTAAATTATAATTTTATATATATATATATATATATATATATATATGTTGTGAGACTGTGACTTTTAAAAAGAATAAGAATTATTATTATTTAAATTATAATTATATATATATATATATATATATTAAGAAATATTATATACAATGCAAATATTAGGGGTATTCATAGTTCGATTTGATCGGTTTAAAATAAATATTTTTAATCAAATCAATAAAATCGATTTTTAAATACTTCAACTTCTAACCAAACCAAATAATACTAAAAAATATCCAAACCAAAACTATTTAGATAGTCGGTTTGATAAAAGTAATAAATAAATAAAATAAAAAATTGAAAAAATCATAGAAATTTAACAAATATTAAAATAAAATCATATTACTATATAATAATCAACTTTATCAATAATATAAAAAATAAAAAAACAAAAAAACAAAACAAATTTCAGGTTGTGTACTCGAAATTATATAACATAATAATAAATTAGAATGAAATATTTCCCAAGAAGTTAGTAGGGATCAAAATAACAATATAGAAATCCTTTAAAATATAGAAATTAAGTAAATATCTTTAACTTCTAAAAAATTTAAAAAATAATTTGCATATTAGTAAAGTACATATCTAAAAAATACATAGTTTTATTATATTATTGGTTCGGTTCGATTTAACTGGTTTCTCATTTTCTTAAACCAAAACCAAACAAAAAATTCGGTTTATAAAAATTTTAAAACTGTAATCAATCATGAAACAACTTATGGAGTGTTTGGTATCACTGCGGTTTTGTATTTTGTGTTTTTTTTTCAAATTTCAAAAAATAAGTATTAGAAAATATTTTCTAAAAAAGTATTATTTTTTATTTCTTTCATATTTATCTAGAAATATTTTGAAAACAAAAAACAAAAAACTAAAAATAACAAATTTTAGTTTTCAAAATCTTATTTTTATTTTTGAAAAACAGAAAACAGAAAATGATACCGAACAAACCCTTAAACTATAATTTTTTATTTGAATTGAATTTGATCAATTCAATTTGATCGGTTTGATTAATTTTTATGTATCCCTAATAAATATCATTATAAGTGTCAAGTATATAATTGATACATATGTAAATTAGTCCACAACATAATTAATAAGGCGTGCAAAAGTATTTAGATTTCAGGTTCTACACGCATAAACAAAAACAAAGGTATTTGTTAATATGTTGTGAGTCTCTGACTTTCGCCAAATAATAGTTTATTAGAAAGAGTGACAATCTGCATCAAATCAAGGCAGGAAAAAAAAATCAACATTACCATGGGCTTCTAATTGAAGCAAATGAAGCCATGTAAACAAAAGTACTCTTTATGTAGGGCGATTCCATTTCAATAATATAGTGACGTATTTGCGTATAAAAAAAAGATAATGGAACATCTTCTTCAAATCTATTAGTATATTATTAATTTATTTATTATTATCATATCCATTATTATACTTATTATATTCCATATACCTTAGCAAAGGAATAATCTGTCCACCACCCCACTATTCAGTTATCTAGCAAACTCGATCGTATCATGGATTCCTAAATTCCACCAATTTGATGAGTTATTCCACCATTCTGGATTATTTTAGCAAAATTATTATGGGCGGTGATATTGTTAAAAGTAGAATTGTTATGGCCAGAGCAATTAATTTTTTTAATTTATAAATTGATATAATTATATTTTTATTAGCTTCAATAGTAATTTCTTTTTATATTTATTGAAATAAAATCATTAACTATTATTTCTTTCTTTTTTATCAAACTAAATTCCATATAAAGAAATACTTAATTTTTTTAAATATAAATATTTGATTCTTAAAATTGAATCAAATTTATTTAAATTATTTTTATCTTGATTTTGATTTTAAAAAAATCATGTATAATTGGAATCTATTAAATAAAAAATCATATATATTGATTGATTTACAATTTTTTTTAATGATTGATTAATAAATTTATTAAATAATAACACCAATAATCTTATTCAAATCACTAATAAAAAAGATATTTTATATTTTTATATGTTTCAAGATCCAATAAAATATGAATAATTTACTTCATATAAGTTATTAATTTTTTATAATATTATAAAAATAATATTTTAAGTTATAAAAAATTAAGAGAAAAGAAAAATAAGGACCAACTAGAAAAAAAAAAATTAAAAAAAAAGTTTCATTAATATTTACATATAGAGCGATAATTTTCTTGTTGGATCATAATAAAAATATAATATATTCATGCTTGTGATAATTTTTTAAAAATAATAAAATTTTAATTTTTCTTTAAAGACAAGAATATTTCTATACATAGAAAATATTGAGAAAATAAAAGTATAATAATATAATTTATGATAACATCTTAAAAAATATATATATAATAACATGAGTGTATTTGATTAGGATTATTAAAGATTTTTGTGAATTTAAAAAGTTAGGGGTATTCAATAATAACTTTTAAAAACTTTAAAAAAGTTTATAGAAATCAAGGGGTATTCAATTATAACTTTTATAAAATTTATAAAAGTTAACTGGTATTCAAAAAGTCATTGACTTTTATAAATAATAGACTTTTATATACTTTTATTGACTTTTTATGTATGGTATGAATAAAAAAAAATTTCACAATTCTCTTTCACTTCCACTCAAGATTTTAGCCTGACTTTTTTTTTTTTTGAAACCACATAAAAAAAATAAAATAAAATATTTCACAATCTTCAAAAAAGAAAAAAAAATAACACACAATATATAAACCTATAGTTGATAGGAATTGGTTAACGGGATAGGTTCCTAAACACAATTAATTATTAATTAAATTAACATTTACAAATAGTTTAAATATAAACATAATTTTTAAAAAATTTAAAAAGTTTTCCTTTTTTTCTTCTTTTAATAGAATATGTAATTTATATACATAAATTTTTTTATAGAATTATCATGTTAAAATTTTAAATTAATTATTTAATTGACTAATAATATGCAGTGTGTTTTTTTTGGATCATTATTAATGTGGCTTTATTTTTTTATAGTTGCAATAAAAAAGTTTATTCCATTGGAAATCTCACATTTTAATTTTTGTTATTTGAACTTTTTAATATCAATAATATTTTATATAACATTAAGAAGTTAAAATAATCTAAAAATAATAATTATTATAATGTGATATATAAACATATATTCAGAGAATGCAATCAAGCAACAAAATTTCTAATATTTATGACTTTAAGTCATACTCGCAGGGTGAATATTTGAAATGATCATTTCAATGTGATTTTGTCTATTTTGCAAAGTGACAAAGTAGATGTGAGCTGACCAATGAAAGTTCTTATGCAGATAGGAATTAATGGCAATTAAGTGTTTTTGTATTTTTTTGGATATTATCCTTCCATTATAACTAAAAAAAAACAATCTTATTAATTAATAATTTAACAATTTTACTTAATAAAATAGATATTAGAAATCAATGAAAGTCTATTAATATCTATAAAAATTTATCAATGTCTATATAAAAGTTTTTTAAAATAAAATATTTGAAAGTTATTCATAATTTTATAAACTCTGCATAAGTTATTACAAATTTATGAACTCTATAAAAGTCATTCACTTAAAAAAAAAGTTTATAAATTTCTTTAAAAGTTTTAATTGAATACACTTTTCTAAAAGAAAAGTACTTTTAAAGTTAATGAAAGGAAATTATGTCAATTTATAAATTAATAAAGTCAATTACTCTTGCTATAACAATTATCGCTCTGATAATATCGCCACCCAATTGTTATTTCTTATTTTATGCCCTAAAAAAGAATCATATTTTACCTTAAACGACATCAACATAAATATAATATCTTCAATTTTTTATTAAATTATTTTCAATTCAAATTATATTATTGATGGGTGTAGTGTATTCCATATATGCTACGTTTGGTTTATGGAATTGATTAGAAATAAAATAGTTATTATGTAAAAATTAATTATTTCTTACTTTAGTTTAAATTTTAGACAAAGAATACTAATTCCATAGAATTACAATTTCACTATTTTTATGAAAAACATATTCCATAAAAAATTAAAGAATTAATATTAGTATTATTTAAACTATAGGATAGAGTATTTTTATTTTTATCCTTTAAAAAAAATGTTGACAAGTCGAAACTCACCATTGTTATCTTGCTTTTCATTTTCGATTTTTTATTTTTTTTTAATTTAAAGTCAAATAAAATTTTTATTTATTATGCATTTAAATTATTTTCTAAATAAAATTATATTTAATTTTAATATTAATAACGAAATTAATTTATAAGGATATTATGATCATTTATATGAAATATAATAGTTATTCTATATTATGAACCAAATTATGAAATAGGAATAATTATTATATTCATAGCTTATTCTATTCCTTATAAATAGTTATTTTATTTATTGTGTATTTTATTTCGCAAACCAAATATAACCGTAGAGTTTATATTATTCAAAGATTTTCATTTTTTTTTTTATAAATTTGATTCGACTGAAATTCAAATTTGAGATCGCTCAATTTAAAAAATTATATTATAAATGTGTGTGATCCGTCCGTAGCACGTTTACAAGAAAAATAAAACTATATTTATAGTATAATTCATTTAAATTAAAATTTTATTATTCAATAGTATTTAGGCAAGTCTCAAACAGCATCTCCAAAATCAAAGAAAACGACTGGTAACAGAAAGCAAGAATGAAAGAAAGATGACTTGATTAGCATATTTCAAATTTTATTTCATTAATAATATACCTAAATGCTTACCACCTCAGTTGTTATAGCACAGGTCATCAATTTGGTGGGTCATATTTAAATTGAAATTAATATAAATATAGGTCCATTGAGCTTCTATTGGACTATGTTTTATTAGAGCTGTTATATTTCAATCTATTATTTTAGGAGGTGTGTTTTGTTGCACTTATATGTATATTTTTTATTTATTTATGGTCTGAATTATTAATCTGCCATGTACAACACATTGGGAACTACCATTTTTAATTTAAATTTTGTGGTTATTATTGATGGGCTTGCATTGCTTTCATCATAAACTTTGAAAATCTCCAGTATATGCTATTTTAAACTTTGAAAATAATGGATACCCCTAAACTTCCATATCCATAAATTTGGAAGCCTAAGCATTTGGCTTTTTGCTCTTCCCATTATACTTCTTGTCTTTTGATGGGTTCATTAGGTTTTACTATAAGCCTTTCCTGTGTTACATTATACATTTGAGTTTTCTTTTTTTTTTTATCCTTCATTTTTCATGAGACATTGTTGCAGGTACCTATTTGAAGATGGAAGCTGATGGGAGGGCCAATGATCATAAATACGAGTGTTTGCTCTTCGGTATGTTTTTTTTTTTTTTTTTTTTTTTTTTGGTATTATCGGAAATTTTTAAAAAGAGAGGAATTTGTCAGGGTTGAATGCTTGACCTCCTGTGTTACTAGGCAAATTCTTTGATGAACAATTAAGTTACATATTTCTTGTTTTTTGATGGGTTCTTGGAATGTTTTTCAGATATGGATGATACCTTGTACCCCATGAGCTCAGGTCTCAACTTGGCTTGCCGCAAGAACATAGAAGGTTAAATCATAATAATTAAACAAAAAATCTTGGTAATAATGATAGTATAATAATATATGGTAATACTAATTAAGTTATTATAGATCAATAATGCTGTTGAGCTATTTTGATTGCAGAGTTCATGTTGCACCACTTGCACATCGAAGAAAGTGAAGTACCAAGAATGTGCCTGGAGTTATATAGAGAACATGGAACAACAATGGCTGGTCTGAAGGTAAGAAATATAATTTCCTAGATTCTTCAATAAAATCGTTTCCTTTTCTTTTTTTATTTTTCTGATTATTGTTATGGAATCTAACTGTTCTCACCTCTGAAATTTAGGCTCTTGGTTATGAATTTGATGATGATGAATTCCATGCAATAGCTCATGGAAGATTACCTTACGAAAAACTGAAGCCTGATCCTGTATTAAGGAACCTTCTGCTTTCCATGCCACAAAGGAAAATAGTATGTTAAGTTAACAAAAGAGAAATTTTCATCAAAGTAGATAGTAGAAACTAGAAACCATTTCTCGACAAATCTAAGATTGAGCTTTTGGTGTTTTCAGATCTTCACTAATGCCGATAAGGCGCATGCAGCTGAAGTTCTGAAAAGGTTGGGGTTGGAAGATTGTTTTGAAGGCGTCATATGCTTTGAAACTCTTAATCCTCCAGTTGAAACTGCAAATTACATGGATGCATTAGATGATGCAATCGTTGCAGGAGGTGAACCAGAGCTCAGCGCCTTTGATGATGCTGACGCTAAAAGTTCCTATTCCAAGCCAAAAATTCTCTGTAAACCCTCTCTGGAGGCCATTGAAGCAGCTATTCGAATTGCAAATGTTGACCCCAAGAAAACTGTAGGACTCGAGAATTGTGTAATCTTGAAAAGCTAGTATTTCTCTGATTAAATTTAACCATTAATGAAATTAGGAGTTAATCTTTTCTCTTCTTCTTTGACAGATCTTCTTTGATGACAGTGCTAGAAATATTGCAAGTGGGAAAGCAGCAGGACTTCATACAGTTATTGTAAGATCTAATTTTGCTTTGTTCACAAAAATTAAAATTATTTTTACCAGTATATATTCTGGATACGTTATGAAGAGCATGTCCTATGCCCAGATGGCTTCACAGAAATAACCTTGCAAATCACCATTTTTTACCATCATCAAGAAAAACTATAAAACAGTGTAGAACCACCACAGGAAAAAAAAAACATATAAATAAATATAATATTTAACAAAAAAAATTTCATATATTTAACATGGCTAAATTATGATGGCAGGTAGGGAGCTCAGTCCTAGTACCAGGTGCAGATCATGCATTGAGTAGCATTCACAATATCAAAGAAGCAATACCTGAAATATGGGAGGGAGAAGGGGAGCAGCAGGAGCAGGTTATCCAGTCCAGTGCAGTTGAAACAGTGGTTCTTGCTTAACATGTTCCTTGGTTCACACACATACATACAAAACAATCCTGGTATCTAATGGACTGTAAAGGCTAAAGGAGGGGGGAAAGAGATTATGATAAATTTAAAACTGTCATGTTGATCTCATAATAAAATCATTAAGAGCAGAGTTAGAAAGCACATTATATTTGATATGATAATGTAATACCATCCTTAGTATCATACCAATCCCATAGTTGTTGGTATTAAGGACAATCAAACCATGGCTGCAATTAATCTACTAAGCTTTATTGAGTTGAGAATGTTAACAACAGCAACTTCTATCATGAACCTACGAAGCATAACTCTAATTTCTTTGAACAAAAATGATGAAGTTCCGCGTACATGGAGTGCATAAAACAATTCCATGATCAAAAGGATCATAGATCTTAAGAAAATTGGGATGCACAATGCAGAAATTGCAGTAAAGTGTAGTGGACCATAATCTGTGAGCTGATAGATCAGCCATCGATGGGTAGCTCACCACAATCAATAATCCTGCATGGTGCCCTAGGGGAATCCATTCTGTTTGTCTCTACAGATTCAAGTTTCTGAACAACATCCATTCCATCGATGACATGTCCAAACACAACATGGCGGTTGTCCAACCATGGAGTCTACAAACACGAGTTAAAAAAGCATTAGTTCAAAAAAAACTTCACTTAAAAAAAATAGCCAGATTGACCTAACAAAACTTTTTTTCTCTATATTTCAAAGAGCATGCTATAAATTGCAAAACCAATTGAAAAAAAAATGAAAAAAAAAAAAAAAAAACTAAAAAATCTTGCAAACTTGGCCCTAGATATCCAAATAAAGGAAAGGATAAAATTAGATGCGCAGTAGAACAAAAGAACAAGATTGCAGCAGTGAACTCACCTTTACTGTACAAATGAAAAATTGGCTCCCATTAGTATTAGGACCTGCATTAGCCATGCTCAATACTCCAGGTCCCACATGCTTCACTGAAGATAATGGCTTTAATATATTAGTACCATGCTAGGCATTCCCACACAAGTTCAATATTATTATTCAAAGTCTAGCAAATACTCACAAGCAAAGCTCTCATCTTCAAAGCTAGAACCATATATGCTAATTCCCCCAGTTCCCTGCAGTCAGTTAATAGAACAATTTCTTCTCAGCAAAATAAATTTTCTGCTGATGAAGCAGCATGTTTCAGGTCCAGAGAGAGAGAGAGAGAGAGAGAGAGAGAGAGAGAGAGAGAGAAGAGGCTTACATTTCCTGCTGTGAAGTCCCCTCCCTGGATCATGAAGTCTCTAATGATACGGTGGAAGGAGCATCCTTTGTAACCATATCCCTTCTCTCCTGCATGTATTTTTTATGATGATTGATCAAATGCAATGCCACATGATTATATCCCAAAGAATAATGATGTAATCATGGCAAGGATAGCCAAATTGAGAAAAGCTTGCCTGTGCACAAGGCGCGGAAGTTCTCAACAGTTTTTGGGACAACATCTCCAAAAAGGCCAATTACAACTCTACCCGCAGGTTCACCCCCAATATCAACATCAAAGAAGCACTTGGTTGTCACTTTTGCTTGGAGGTCAACATCCTGGTTCAATAAAATTACATTAGACACAAAAGATCAAGACATTTATGCAAATATCGAAAGAAGTATCAAAGCAGCGGTTAGAGATAGAGGAATAGTTCTGTAGAAACCATATTTAATTCAAAAATGAGAAGATATGGTTATAGCATATTTCAATAGATATTCAATTAAAACAACCTCAAGTCCCATAAAGAAAGGGGGGAATAACTCCTTGATTGTTCAAGTCAATAACAGACCTATCTGAATTTTTTAGGCAGAAAATAACATCTTGGGCTGGAAAGTGAAACATCAGCAAGGCTAACACTTATTAATGTTGGGTTATTTCAAATTGAGAAATTTGACCAGGCAAGTCTATCAGCTCCCTTCTCAATTTTATGGCCAAATTCCACGACTAGTTTCAAAGATCTGAGACTGAGTTCAAGAGTTGACAAATGTGATATACAAGAAGCTAGGAAAAAAAAAAAATATATATATATATATATATATATATATATAGCCACCATCTCCATTTCTACAGCAGCTATAATTCTATAAACTATACCATCATTCAACTTAGCATAAATAGCAAAGAAATGTAATTTCTGGACATCAAAATTCTCTCTCATTGCATGTGACAACAAGTTGATAATATCATGTACAAAATACCAAGCAGTGAGATTGAATAAAGTAGTCACATTTGTCATT
This sequence comes from Vernicia montana, assembly GCA_949750685.1. Classification (NCBI taxonomy): domain Eukaryota; kingdom Viridiplantae; phylum Streptophyta; class Magnoliopsida; order Malpighiales; family Euphorbiaceae; genus Vernicia; species Vernicia montana. The sequence goes on from CATKHJ010649016.1 coordinate 40,424, forward strand.
GAGTTGGTGCACGCCATTCGCTGGTGCTTAACAGAAGGTGCTTTAGAACACTGTATGATGGGGAAACTAAATGCATAGTGAGATCTTGATGTCAATGCTCTTCCAGTCCAGCTCAAAGTGGGAATTGGGGAGCAACTAGCACGGAAATTTGTGATGGTAGATATCATACATGGGCCACTCAGATTTGTAGCACCTTGAACATGACTACCCTGCCAAGAACAAAACCAAGGGAAACACATTTAAAGACACACACGCGCACGCGCGCACACACACACACACAAAAGAAGGACAGGAAGAAGAAGAAATCACATATTAGGAGTACTAGCCACAACAGAAAAATAAATAAATAAATAAAATGAACATATAAACTTTGCAAAACCTTCTAGTCACATGAACCACTTGATCATTGATCATTGAGTCTGAATAAGATAAGAACTTTTGGTCATGGTATGATTCCCAGTTTTAACAAAAAAAAAATGTAATTGCAGGTATTAAAAGAAACATTGTTCTTGTATAATTGTTTTTATCCCCACTTAGCAGGTTACTTCATTTATCATCTCTCTTCCTTGTAGTGACTTTGATAATGGTTAGAAAGAAGTTTCTAATAACCTTTGTAGTCTTTTCAATTCATTGAGAGCAAGGAGTAGTAGTGGGAATGTAGAAGTGACAGATAGCTTGTTATCATTTGAGTAATTTAGGATTACAATTTTACATGTTTTTGTATTCAAAGCACATAAACCCATTAAAGAATTAACCAAGATAATCCTATAAATGAAGCAAAAAATAGCATAATAGTTTCATGAACAGCGAAGCACGCATTGCAACCTAAGAATGCCAGACATCGAGTTAGATTACAACAAAAGTAGAATTTATCACACAAATTACAAAACAAAAGAATAATAACAATACACTAAGACATTTATCCATAAATTAGGAATTTTTAACAGTTATATTAAAAATAAAGAATTAGTAGGCCAAAACCAATAGAGATTACAAAAACAAAGAAAAAATTAGTGTATGGGTAGAACCAGAAAGCACTAACAAGTGGGTTCTTTAATACTTGTTTAAGCCACCAATACCATGGTGCAAAGGTTTAATAATTGAGGGGAAAAACTGACCTTAAATACAAGGCGAGGGCTATTCACCATTTGCATTGACAATGTAGAGGCCATTGAAAATACTTCCGTAATTTGGCTTGGCAGGTTACAGATAAGACTCGGCGCGTAGTAGAAGATGAGATGTTGTCGAACAAGGCATACGAGAAATAAAAAGCTTTTATGTTATTTGCACTATGCACCTCGGTTTTCCCGATGAGGTCTTAAAATTATCCGTCAAGCAAAACCATTATGAACCCATTATTTGCTGGGCTGGACAAATGCTGGCCTCTGCTCAGCCCTTTACCTCTGGGCCTGGAAATATGCCTTTAATATTTCTTAGGTGAAGGATATGTTTGGTTCATTATTTGCTGTTAATTGCGACTTGTGGTCAGCGGCGATCAACAGTTTAACTATTAACAGCCAGTTAATAATTTTAAACGATTAATTATTAAATTTTGAAACGTTATTTTAAATTTTAATTTTGTCAAACATTCATATTAACAATAAGGGTTGAAATGTCAAACATTAATTTCCAATTACTCATCCAAACCAGCCTTGAGTATAATATCACTTAAGAGTTTTTATAAGAAATTGAGTTTTTATTTTGTTGTACTAGTGTTGAAGAGTTGAATATTTATAATTTTTTTTTCTTTTCAAAACAAAAAAGAATATTTTTTCATTTCTCTCAAAAAATAAAATTTTTATTTTTTTTCATTTCACTCAAGTATCATTTTTATTCTATACAACAAAATGTTAAGAATTTAAATTCTAATCGTTTCCTCAATTTAAAATTAAAAAAAAAAAAAAAAAAAAAAAGAAATTCTCATTTTTCAATGTCAGTATGAAAATTAATAACAAAAATAAATAATAACCAGCTTGTTGTTGGAGGCCTACTGATGAGCAGGAGCGGAGTCAGAACCTTTATTTATTTTTTTAAAAAAGGCGTTATTCTTGTTTTAACCTCATACTGATATTGGAAGGGCAAAGAGAGAAGAGCTAGAACAGCTACTCCTACTCGAAAGATCGCATGCATTGAAAAATTATTCGGTCCCACTTTTTATTCCCTTGCAGCAGGAAATCCAGTAAGAAAGGCAATAGATTGTATTTCACCTAAGTTGAAAATTTCAATTGTGGCTATGGGCAGACTCAAAAACTTGACATGAAAAAACAGACTTCGCAGGCCGAAATTATAAGGACTTAGAGACACAAAAACTAAAGAAAACCGATACAATCGATAAGAAATAAAGAAGCTGACGAAATAGAGATTATGGACAAAAACTAAACCTAGAGACGAAAACAACAAATAGGGAAACGAGTAAAGAAAACCGAACTCAAAACAAATGAGACTAGAATCTCACTATACGAAGGAGACAAAGGACCCTCAGAAAAATGAGATAACAAAACCCCCAGAGAAAACAAGGGACGGAAAATTAAAATTGAATAACTATATCCTAAGAGGAAACACAAAGGTGAAGTCTAGGGCTACAACTTTACGAAAAATTTAATTAACATACCGCAATCCGTGGTGAATTAATAAGCAAGTTGAAAACGCAATGAGAAAATGAAATGTCCCTTTGTTATATGTTATATTGTACATGAATTAATAATCAGCTAGAAAGCCATTGTAATTAGTTGATTGCATCTGTCATGTCTCATGCCAATTTTGGCTTTGGTCAATGAAGTTATTCAATTGAATTATAAATAAAATAAAAAATAAAAAAAAGTGAAAATATAACATCTCAATAATCATTTTTTTAAAAATTAAAAAAATATAAAATGGCAGCAGAGAAATAAAGTGAGAGTTTAAATGAGTGTTTGAGTTAGCTGTTGGAAGCCCGTTGATAGATTTTTGACTTAGAACAACTAGGTCAACTAGTTTGGTAAAAATGAAAATAAAACAGCAGCTAATAGCTATTGAGATTTTAATCAACTGTTGTTTTTGAAAAGTTTCGTTCTGGAGTTTTTTTCTCAACAGCTGGTAGTTGATTTAAATTTAGATTATCTTACCCCTATAAAAAATTATTATTAATAAAAATATTTTTCAAATAAATTTTTATATAACTATAATGATAATAAATAATTATTAAAATAATATTTATAAAAATTATCATATTCATGTTTAAAAAAAAAATTGTATATTAAAATAATTAATTGTAATTTTTTAACTACTAATTTATTTTGTATCACACATAAAAAAAAAACTAATATATTAAAAATAAACTATACACTTAATCGTGATTTAACATTTTAACAGTAATTAATTACTAAAATTTTATCAAACGATTTTCAGCAATAAGCTACACTTAAACCAAATAAATCCTCACTCTGACAACTAGCTAGGGCCCAAGTGGGTCAAATACATTTGACCCATTTGATAGGGACTTGGCCTTTCCCTGTTGAACCACTGGCAGCACCCTTTGAAATTGGCATCCCCTTCTTGTTTTTCTTTTGCTTTTAATGGGAACATAATTGACATAATTGCTTCAGAAATAAGGGGTTTTTTATTTTATTTTTTCTCCTGCTACTATTAGAAAATATGTGTTGGTAATGGAAATCTCTTAAATAGGGTTTGGACTTTAATCATTGGGCTTGTAGCTTGTTTCAAATGCATGAGGATATAGATAGTGAAATGAATTGAATTGTTCAGTGAACTTTTGCACCAATGATGGTGTTGAAATTATTTCTAAAGTTGAGCTTTTGCACCAATTGATTATTCATTTTAAAAATTGTTAATCATATTAAAGAAATGTTAAAATTGTGATGGATAAATTATGATAATCACCCTGTATATTAACGTAATTGAATAGATGAATAGGTTAGGCTTATGTTATTATTATTATTATTATTTATTTTATTTTTTTGAAAGGTTAGGCTTATGTTGAGACCATCATTTTACTGTTAATAATAACAAAAATAAATACTTGTAAATCCAGTACCAGCCCAATAATTTATAGACAGCCCATCCCACGCCATTTCCATTTTTTTCTCTGCCTGGAACAATTAGAAATAGATAGACATAGAATAGATAAACTTTTTTTATAGCATTAATTTTATAAGTGAGATACGAAATCTAGCATCCACTTTTAAAATAATCTCACATTATCATTAGACTAAAATACCGATTAAAAAAATAGATAAACTTAAAACAATTAAATTAATATAAATTAAGAATGGTGAAGAGTTCCAATGTGTTTTCTATTTTTACGGAAAGCAGAGTTCCAACATGTTTCTTTTTTTTTTTTTTTTTTTTCCTTGTGTGGATAAATAAAGGGTAAATTTTCCATTATAAAATTTCTACCAGATAAAAGGAATAAAAAAAAAAAAAAGAGTTCATTTGAATAATTAAATTAATAAGAAAATTGCCAAAAAAAATTTGTATTGTGTCAACATTGCCTCCCATTATAAATAGTTAAATACCAATAAACAATTATCAATTATTAACTATATATATATATAATAGCATCTCCAATGATGCTCTTTAAAATAAATAGTATATTTTGATTAATAAAGAGCATCTTAAGTAATTTTTAAATATAAAGAACAAACAAGTTTATTTAAATCCAATGCATTTTTTATATTTTACTTTTCATTTTATTTTATCCTATAAAAGCATTTAATATTAAGCATTTACAAGAAAACAAGTTAATAGAAAATAAGGATATGTATGAAAAACAGACATGTATTAATTAATCTTTGTATAGAGAGTTAATTTTGGCTCTCTACATGTGGAAAGTCAAACTCACTCTCTAACTCTAATATATAATTTAGATTTAAAAAGTGGGTTGGAGTTCTGTTTTTTACAATCACTCTTTATAATAAAAAGTTTATGTTAAATAAATAATGGATTGGAGATGCTCTAAGAGTTTGGTTGGCATTGAGTTTTGGAGCAAAACAAAGCTAGTTTGAGAAAAAAAGCTGGTTTCTCAAATGTTTGATTATTGTCCAAAATCAGGTTTATGAGACATAAAACCAAGGTTTGCAAGAAGCATCATTTTTTATGCTTTTCTTAAACCAGCGTTTTAGAAAAACAGGGAATCAGTTTATAATTTGATGTAAGTTCAAAAATGCCATTAATGAATCATGATAATTACAATTTTGCCACAATATAAAAGCATCATTTTATCTTTTCTTTCACTTGCTTAAGAACCAACCCTTATGCTTAAAAAAAAAAAAAAAAAAAAAGAACCAATCCTTCGACAAAAAAAGAAAAACGAACCATTCATATGAAACAACAAAGGTTTGAATATGTAAAAGCCATTGAGTAAATCTTGATTCCTTCCTCAATCTCTCTCTTTCTCTCTCTTGCTCGAGTTGTCTCTGTTGAATGCTCTGATCTGTAAGCTATCTCTCCCTCTCTCCTAAGTTTAGTTAATTTTTAGAATTATTGTTGAGTTGTTTGTTTTTTGATTAAATTCTTGAAACTCATGTTGCATATTCATTGATTTTGGTGGTGGGTAGATATAATTATGGTTTTTGTTTATAATTATGTTGTACATTGAAAATCTCTAATTATAGTAAACCCTTACAAATTGATTCTTTCCAATTGTGTTTCTTTTGAGTATGCAGTAATTATAGGCAAGCACCAAAAAAATTTTAAAAAAAGTAAAAAAAAAAGAACTAAAATATTGTATTCAAAGATTGAATTACAAAAAGATGGTGTTTAATTGTAATTAAATTGCGCAACAAAAGTTTGAATCAATTGAAGCCAAACATAATGCTTGATAACCTGTTAAAGGATATCTGCAAAAAAATGTACAATATACTGTGATATTTTTCAAATGTTTTTCAAGTAAATTTTTCACATCCAAGAAACCCCATTACTAGGAACAAAAGGTATGCACCTGAAATCCATCATAACTTTCATTTCCCCACTCTTCAAAGCTGCAAAATTATTTGCTTTCCATGCTCCTATGCAACCATAAATGAGTCAGTAATTGAATATATACAAATATTGCTTATCAATTTCAATTGTTAAAAAATATGAAACTTTACTCTTTTTTTTTTTTTTCTTTTTGTCATTTACTATTGAATATGCAGTAATTATAGAGAAAGTTATAATTGGAAAGTCCTTACAAACAAAAATGAAAAGTTGGATTGTTCAAGAACTGAACTAGTTTGTGTAATCTAATATCTTGTGATTTCTTATTGACATCCAACCAATATTTAAGGGTTGTGTACATTTCTATAATAGTTGGGTTGATATGACTTCTTTTGTCATATATGAGAATTTAGAAATAATGAGCTTAATAGATCAAGTGTCATAGCAGTAAGTACAAGCTATATGAAGTATAGTGGTGAAAATTTGGTAACTAAAGTAAAATAAAAATTCCAACTTGGTGATTTGAATATTTTATTCTTCATTGAGTTTATGACAGTTGCCATAAGCATGATTGTAAATTAATGCTTCATGATATATTTTTTGACATGTATTTGATTTACATTATATTAGGATATTTTGTATCACGAATATGAGTGAAAATAAAACTTATAAAGCAAAGTGGTCATATGATATATTGAAAGCTTTTTGTAACATTTGTGTGTCAGCTGTTGAAAAAGGTTTTCAACCTGGGTCTCATTTAAATAGAGAGGGATGGAAGTATGTATTTAATGAGTTTCATAGTGAGACTAAATTGGATTATGATAAAGTCAAATTGAAAAATAAGTGGGATTCGATGAAGAAGGAATGGAAGCTTTTTCGAGAATTGATAGGTAAAGAGACTGGACTAGGCTAAGATGCAAAGAGAAATACTATTGCTGCATCTGATGACTGGTGGACAACAAAAAATTAAGGTTAGTATTTCGTTATAGCAATTCGAGTTGTATTTGTAGCTATCTATTTAAACCATTTATTTTTTGAATAATTTTCTAATTTTTTTATTATTTTTTTAATTATGTAGGCTAATTATGCGTATGTAAGATTTCAAAATCAAGGGATCCCAAAAAATATATTGGATAAGATGGATATACTGTATCTGGACACTGTTGCTACTAGAGAGCATGCTTGGGCTCCATCTATTGGTGTATTAATTGATGAAGAAGATAATGGTTTTGGTAATGATACCATCCAACTTGAAGGTAGTGGTGACTCTGAAGAGGAGTCTCAATTTCTTAAGAATCTGAATCAACAGGTTAGTGGTGACGCACAAGGCACACAATGGATTAGAGTGATAGCCATTCAAATGAACAAATGAAGCAAAGAAAAGGGAAAAGAATTGATAGGTCAACCAAGCAAGTTAAGAAGGATGATAAATTAAAGAAAATAAGAAATCAATCAAGTGGTTCAGCAAAATTGTCAGAGCAAATTGATAGGTTAGTTGCTAAAGTTGAGAGTAGAGGCACCATAACTTCCAAGATGACAGACTTGCCTGGATGTAGCATTTTTGAAGCTTATGCAGAACTAAATTCCTTACCAGAAATTGAGGAAGGCAATGAACTTTGGTTATCTGCTGCTGAATTATTAGAAAACAAGACAAAGAGAGAGGCTTTTGCTTCCATCAAGAAACCATAAGCCAAATTAACTTGGTTGAAATATCATAAGTCTAAGGTTAACATGTAAAATTAAATAATTTTTTACTGTCTAAGGATTTGATTTTTTTTAGTTATCTGGATGTTAAATTTTAGTTGTAAGAATTTGTGCACTTGGTTGTTGGATGAATAATATTATTTACATTTGGTTTGTTATTTAAGCATTTATAATTTTGTATATTAATTTCATATTTTTTTTAAAGATATGGACAATAATATGCAATCAACAAACCATGATGATGATGATGATGGGGATGAAATATTCAACTCTTGTGATGATGAAATTACTAACCAATTAGTACTTGTAACAGCAGGTGCAATAACTGAGTATTATTATAAATATATTTATAAAGAACCTTGTATGGTTTCATACCAAACAGGTTATAAATGGTTGATGGATATTTTAGGGGGTCATAGAGACCGTTGTGTTAATATATTTAGAATAGAAAAAGAAATAATGATACAAATCAGTTTAGACTTAGAAAATAAATATGGGTTGATAGCATCTAGACGAATGTCTGTGATTGAGAAAGTTGCAATATTTTTATATACTCTTGCTCTTAAAGCATCAAATAGGCATGCTCGAGAAAGATTTCAACATTTTGGTGAAACAATTAGTCGGTGTTTTAAGCAAGTTTTACACGCTATATGCTTGATGTCAATGGATGATGATGATGATGATGGGGATGAAATATTCAACTCTTGTGATGATGAAATTACTAACCAATTAGTACTTGCAACAGCAGGTGCAATAACTGAGTATTATTATAAATATATTTATAAAGAATCTTGTATGGTTTCATACCAAACAGGTTATAAATGGTTGATGGATATTTTAGGGGGTCATAGAGACCGTTGTATTAATATGTTTAGAATGGAAAAAGAAATAATGATACAACTCAGTTTAGACTTAGAAAATAAATATGGGTTGATAGCATCTAGACGAATGTTTGTAATTGAGAAAGTTGCAATATTTTTATATACTCTTACTCTTAAAGCATCAAATAGGCATGCTCGAGAAAGATTTCAACATTTTGGTGAAACAATTAGTCGATGTTTTAAGTAAGTTTTACACATTATATGCTTGATGTCAATGGATTTAATCAAGCCTATAGATTATGAATTCACTTATATTCCTTCAGAAATATTAAATGATTCAAGATATATGCCTCACTTTAAGGTAATATAATTTTAATTTTAAGATACATTTATTGCAATATCTTTATTGATTTGTATTTTTTTTTTTTTTTTTTTGCATATAGGATTGTATCGGTGCAATTGATGGTACACATGTTCGTGCATGCATAGCTCCTGAGCAACAAATTCCATTTATTGGTAGAAAGGGAATCCCTACACAAAATATCATGGTTGCTTGTAGTTTTGATATGCAGTTCACATTCGTATGGGGCAGGATGGGAAGGAACAGCTCACGACACGCGAATTTTTTTTTGAGTAATTAATAATCCACTTATCAAATTTCCAAAGCCTCCTGAAGTTACTATTTATTTTAATTTTTAATATAAATCTTATCATACTTTCAAATTTTCATTAATTATTAATATGAATATTGCAGAAAAATATTATTTAGTAGATGCGGGATATCCAAATGTAAATGGTTATCTCAAACCTTACAAAGGAGTTAGATATCATTTACCTGAATTTCGACGTGGACAACAACCATCAGGACGAGATGAAATTTTAATCGTGCACATTCTTCTTTGCATGGAGTAATTGAAAGGACTTTCGGTGTGTGGAAAAATAGATGGCATATTTTAGATAACATGTCTGCATATCCTTTCAAGGTGTAAGTCAAGATTGTAGTTGCTTCTATGGCCTTACATAATTATATTAGAAGGACATCGAGAGGAGACAGAGTTTTTCAATTATATGATAGCAATCCTGATTATGTGCCTCCTAATACAATACCAGATGTTGATGGTCTTCCAACTGAAAATCATAGAAACAATGAAACAAATCAAATGGATGACATTCGCAATCAAATTGAGAATAGTTTACTATCTGTTAGGAATTAATTGTAAGAAAATAGTTTATATCCTATTAAACCTAAAATATTATATATATTTTAATATTAAACCTAAAATATTATATATATTTTTAATATTTTATAATGAGATGCTAGTATAATGAATTTTTATTTTTTTACTTCTTACGAATCTTACCTATCACCACATATATATATTTTTTAAAAATTGGTATGAAATTAACATGTTATTTGATTGACATATATACTAATTTAATATAGTCAATTGGTAGTTTTTCATATAAAAATAGTAATAATATTATTTTTTCATATATGTCCATTTTTGTCATTTATACCTTAAAAGCACTTTCAACATTAGTTTTTAACCAAACACAAATATATTGCTTTTTTCTCTCTCAGCAGTTTATAATTTGGTTTACCAAACAAAAAATGTGATTTTGTTATAAGCACTTCTGGATTTAGCGCTTCTGAAATCAGCAAAAGCAGATTCAAACAGCAATGCCAAACAGACTCTAAGTGAGTTTGATTTATAACCAATTTGGTCCCAACGTAAGGAATACCCAGTTACACCAAAAGATGCGGTCAATACAGCAAAAACAACGATTGTAACCCAAGTCAATTCACGAGATTTTTTAAAGCTACCAGTGAGATACACACGAAATACGTGCAAGATCATCATTAAAACCATCATACTTGCCGACCATCGGTGAACTGATCAGATTAACCAACCAAAGTTAGCTTCAATCATTATGTATTGAACAGAAGCAAAAGCCTCGGTAACGGTCGGACGGTAATAAAAATTCATAGCAAACCCTGTAGCTACTTGTACTAAAAAAACAAGTAAGCGTAATTCCTCCTAAACAATAAAATATGTTGACATGGGGAGGAACATATTTACTAGTTATATCATCTGCAATCGCCTGAATCTCGAGACGTTCCTCGAACCAATCATAAATTTTATTGAGATAAGTAAACCACAAGGACTCCTTCTACGAGAATAGTATATGAGAATTTCATCTCGTACGGCTCAAATAGAACCACTCCACTTGATTTGCAGGGAGTGGACAGTTGGCGCCGGATTTTAATCTTAAAATCTTCAAGTTATCTGCATTATTATTTTAGTTAGCATTTTCCTTGTTTCTATATCTTCAAAATAATATGATACGTGTGCGTTCATTTTATTTTGTGCATATATGGAAAATATTTAAAGGTATTACCTAAATAATCACCTCTCTTTAAAATAAATAGTCGATTATAAGATTTTTAGTAAAATAATAATTTTATTTAATGTGATGGATAGCTTTTCCATGTTTTGTGATTGATGAGCTCCGATAAGTCTCCCGCCACTGCACGACAAGCAATCGTTGTCAAGCTTCTCCATTTGTGTAGCTCCCATTGCATCCTCCATTGCTAAAACTCATGGTCTTCATTCATTAGGTGACCTCTTTTTTCTTTTTTTTTTTCTTTTTTTTTTTGAATCAATCATTAGGTGACCTTTGGTTTCAATTTTTGATTTTACATTTTTTTATAATTTGTTATATAAATTTCAATTTTTTTTTGTTAATTTTTTGAAAAAAATGAATTCTTTGTTGCGGGTAAAATTTGTTGTATAATTTGTGATTTGGAAAAGAGAGTGAAGATGAGATGAGGGTATTATGAGTATTAAAAAAATAATTTTTTATTTTATTTTTAACAGAATTTGTAAAAAAAAAAAAAGATGAAATGACTAATATGACTAACGGAAACAAAATACATAGACGTTTTAGTTAGTTTAGCAAAATAAAAAGATTATTTCATTAATTAGATCAAATTTTAGAAATCAAATAGTATTTTACCTTAATTTTATTTAATGTGATGAGCTTAATAGTTGGATCTGTTCAGGCTTTGGCATACATGCCATATGCTTTTGTGATTTTATGGAATAAATTAATAATTAAACAGACAAAAAATTTCTTTGCCAGATCTGTAGAAATACAATAATCAGGAATTTTTTTAATACCTGTGCAGATCTCTATAAACTGAAAGTGCTTAAACCATCAAGATACCTAGCAGCAGGAAAACTCTAGCAGAGGCAAATAGAGAAGGTTTCTGATACTAATAGCTAGCTATCATGATCCAAGGTATGTATTACAAAACAATAATGTGATGTAATTGCTTCATTTTTATTGACTTAAGGATTATAGAGTTTTTTCTTCATTTTTATTATTTTTCTTCTCCGGTTCTCCCTACCTCTCTCTCTCATTCTCTTTTATAATTATATTTTTTTGTTTATAGAATAGATTGATGCTGAAGCTGCTCATAATAACTTTTTGAGGCAGTGATAGTGCTTTTTGATTAGTGACTAAACAGAAAATGCAACCATTTTGTAGAGGGCAATTGGAAATCAAATGATTTTTGGGTTGGATTGGATTATTTTTTATTTTTTATTTTGAAAAAGAAAATTCTAATAAGAATTTAAACTCAATAATTTTATAGTTTTTACTTTTTATATAATTCATAATTCTGTTTATATAATCCAGGCCAAAGCCCAATAATTTTAGAAAGGCCCAATTAGACTAGTGTGTTATCTGAATGTGGCTTTGAAAGTCTGTTGTGTTGTGTACGCAGAGGAGGAAAGAAATTAGAAATGCGTGTTGTTTGTTTTGTTATCTGTATTGGGCGAAATAATGCGCGCCTTTGCAGTGACACCAAACTATTATACCTCTTATCCTTGTCTCTTGGTTCATACTTACACTACCAATCCCTCACTTTCACCTTCTAAATTTGTAACCTTTAGCTCACAAACTTGTTCTTCTGCATCTATAAAGTACCTTCTTTCTCATTCCAGGCCCATCCCTTACTGTTCCAATACAGATTTCTCGTTACTGGATGATGATGATGATGGTTCCTCGTTTGTAGGTGAAGATGGGATATTTATTGAGATAAAGAAGCTTGAGAGGAATTCCAGGAGAATTCGGTCCAAAATTGCTATAAACGCCAGTTTGGATACAATTTGGAACATATTGACGGATTATGAGAAATTGGCTGATTTTATTCCTGGACTTGCTGTTAGCAAATTAATTGACAAGAAAGACAACTTCGCTCGACTTTACCAGGTATATAATTTTGCTTTTCATTCATTTCAATTTTGTTCTGTGAATTGAAGTGATAGTGTAAACATTTTCGAATTGATTATGGTTACAAGTTTAGTTTTGCATTCTAATTAACAGATTGGACAGCAAAACTTGCCATTTGGGCTCAAATTTAATGCCAAAGCAATCATGGATTGTTTTGAGAAAGATATGGAGACTTTTGCTTCCGGGAAAAAGCGTGATATTGAATTTAAGATGACTGAAGGTGACTTCCAATTTTTTGAAGGAAAGTGGTCTATTGAACAGGTGATAATTTGTTGTTATGGATCTGGTACCTGCATATTTATGTTGCATATACTATATGCTATAGACTATAGTTTTGTCTTATGTGAAAATTTTCAAGCTTCTTGACCTCAACTCGAAATCTAATTAATTTAATAAATTACAGTTTTTTTTTTTTTTTTTAAGGAGTGATGACTTCTGAATTTGCATCACTGAGCAGCATTAGGATTTGGGTTTGAGTTTGACTCATCCAAGATCTTAATATTCTTTATTTGCTTGAAACCATTTCTTGAATATGGGGCACCGTGTTGATTATAAATATCAATTGGCAACCTGAAACCTTGCTATGATATCTGTAAAGATGGTCTTGTAATTTCTTACTTCACATGAAATTATTATACATACATATTTGAATCTTTTACTGGCTTATTAGAACATCTTTGGATGCATAAATGGGTGGAATGCACTTGCATTTTTTGTATGAAAAGACCCACAATCCAATGGCTTAAGGTTCTAGCTAGGTTAAGATTTATTGTCCCACACGTATACTGACTGATCTTTACCTGGTGAGTTCTCCCCAATTATGTATAACAATCTTAGCATTCCTGCAAATATGCAAATTTTTTTACTATGATAATGTGTTTTAGATGAGAGAGAACAATTTTGGTGCCTGTAAGACATGTGATTTGCATGAAATAGGCACATCATATATTATCAGACATTTTAGTGGAAAAGTAGCACTTTTTTTGTGGAAAGTATGCATGTAAACTTTGGTCTTAAATTCATATTTTTCTGATTGCATGCTTGACTCAAGAGGTTTTTAGTTCTCTCTGGGTATAGAACTTGAATTTTCTTTTAATTCAGCCTTATGGATTTGTATCTACTTTCAATTTTCAACATTTATGGTTTGGTCATTGCTTTTCCATGTTTTTCTTGGCTTTCCATATCTGTGTAGGTGTTTAATCTCCATATATGTGTAATACGGCTCGCCATCACAGTATTCTCAAATTAATTCTTACCTTATCATGAAAACAATATTGTTCTGACTTTTCTAGGACAATTTCTTATTGATTGCAGTTATGCATAGAATTACTTGTTGAAACTTCAGCATTATGAGTGAGAATGTTTTATTCTGTGGAAATTTGACTCATGGATGGAATTTGACTGTCAACAATTTCCATCACCTTAAACATTTAAATGATGCATGTATTCAGTCCACAATTATGCAAGGTGAATAATGATATTGATTTTAACTCTTCTTCAAAACCCTAGGCTTAAATAATATTAGGCCACTATTGATTACTAACATAAGCCATAGATATTGAGCTACATCTTTGATGGGGCTTGCCTTGATATTTTATAATCTTCAAGTAGAATATCACAAATATGATTATGGGGCTTGCCTTGATGTAGAATATCTTCAAGTAGAATAAGCCATAGATATGGGGCTTGCCTTGATATCTTTAATGCAATTCCTGATTATCACAAATATGATGAGTAATACAGGTCAACAAACCTAGATCCGCAGACAGTGATTTCTCACTTGGTCAAGAATTTGAGACAACTCTTTCATATTGTATTGAAGTAAAGCCTAAGCTATGGCTGCCTGTTCATCTAGTTGAAGGTAGACTCTGTAAGGAGATACAGACGAACCTCTCATGCATCCGGGAAGAAGCACAAAAGGTGATTCAAAATGCTTTGCATCCTCAGTAGTGTCATTGGCTTGACCAAATAATTCATGCAGACTACCTGCTTCAGGTATATTTCATCGACAGTTTTGTCTTGTAAATTATGATAGAACAAACAATACAATTTTCTTGTCATTTCTATTGATATTGAACTCAAATGCCCAGTTGTTATTGAAAAAGAAAGGATAAGGAAGAAAAAAATGAGGAAAAGATGTACATCTTTTTTATGACCTATAGTCCATTTAGCAGGAATAATGATGATGACGTTCTTGAGCTTTAGTTCTACAATCTCCCTTCTGAAATCAAAGTGCCCCCACTTTATTTCGATGGAACTCTTCCCCATTATCCCGCCATTACATATCACTGAAAATCTATTTGGTTTTGGTCTATGTCCATAAACTATAATACACTGACATTTCAGCTTTAGATATGCATTGCACTTCTCTTATATGACAAGAGACCCATGTCGTGTCCTGTGTTTGTGTTCTTGCCTCATAGGTCTAGGCACATACCCACAAGAAGCATTTTCATTGAAGCTTATTCAAAACTACATCGATAAATAATGTATTAGTAGGTAGAAGGCTGCTCATTGGAAGGTTACTTTACCTAGTTTTTTTCCAACCAAACGGCCTCTCGGTAGACTTTTCTGCAAAACATATACAGAAGCAACTAAAATAGACAAGAATTTAACCAGCAAACCTAACCTAGATTGTGATGCACATATTGAGACTTGTGAGTCTAGGTTGTTAATAGAGGTCCAAATTAGAAATTGACAATGGAAATTTTCGTTTGGTAGGTTACTAGGTGGCAAATTTCGACATTGGCAAAAGAAAAAATTCAACAAATTGTCCTTAATTTAACATCAATTCCACAGAAAAGCAGAGGAGCGGAAAAACTATATCCTAAGAGGGAAACATGAAAGTGAAATCTAGGGCTACAACTTTATGGAAAGTAAAATTAACAGACCGCAATCCATGGTGATTGAATAAGCAAGTTAATCTTGTGCACAAAAAAAAAAAGCAAGTTAATGAAATGTCCCTTTGTTATATTGTACAGGAATTAATAATAAGCTAGTAGTCATTGTAACTAGTATCTCATTAGTTGGTTCGGTTGCATCTATCATATTCATGCCTCGTGCCAATTTTGGCTTTCGTTAATGAAGTTATTCAATTCAATTCAATTAAATAAAATTGAAAATTTTAAAATCTCAATAATCTTGTAAGAAAAAATCAGAATTATAAATGCAGCAATAAAAAAAAACAATATAAATAAATTTTACGTGATTCAGTCTCTAAATAGACCTATATTCACAATCTCTCAAAGGAATAATTCATTAAATCAATACATTATAATTTTTATACAAAATTATAAACTCTTTCACAATATCATCACTCATTACAAAGACACTCAACTCATACACTTCATATCACACGGCACAATAATCATTGTTGCTTTAATTTTATCACAATATTAGGCCAAAACTAATTATATATTCAGGTAAAAGTCAAAGAACCTCTCTTATAATGTCACTCTTATTTATAATGGTATCAACTATAAATCATAACTCAATAAAAATTCTTACTAAAAAAAAATAATCCTCTGCTCAATGATAAATATTTCTCACGCAAAAAATATGAAAAAGTTTTCTCTTAAGTCTTATTAGGATTCTGACTCATCATTTTAACAGGAAGAAAGTGAGAGTTTAACTCAGACAACTAGCCAGGTGGGTCCAATACATTTGACCCATTTGATAGGGAATTGGCCTTTCCATGTTCAACCACTGGCAGCACCCTTTGAAATTGGCATCCTTTCTCTTTGTTTTCTTTTGCTTTTAATGGGAACATAATTGACATCATTGCTTCAGAAATTAGGGGGGTTTTATTTTATTTTATTCTCCTGCTACTGTTAGAAAATATGTGTTGGTAATGGAAAACTCTTAAAACAGGAATTGGACTCCAATCCTTGTAGCTTGTTTCAAATACGTTAGGATATATATATATATATATATATATATATATAGTGAAATGAATTAAATTGTATAGTGAAATTTTGCACTAATAAGCTTTTGATTAAGTGTTATAGTAGTATTAGAGTCATTTTCATAATTGAAATGACAAATTCAAATTTCATGAAACCAAACTTCTAAAAAAAAAAAAAAAAAAGGATTTTTGCCACTTGGATTTGGTTTCCATATTTTTGGATGTTTTAGACCTTTTATACAGGGACTAGCGGGGTGTTTCACTCTCCAAACTTTTTGTGTTTACTTACACAACTATACTAAATATATACATCAATTCAATCAAATCAATTCAATGAAATAAAAATATATATAGTAAAAATATATATATAGTAAAAATATACATTTTATGGTTACTTTGTTTTAAAACAAAATATAATATCTTATTTTCTATAAACTTTATGAAAAAATAGTTTAATTTATGAAAAATATAAGAAAATTGTGATTTTTCTCGAGAGAACTATTTTTTCTTAATTACGAAATTATTTTTCTTTTTCGTAAAGTTATTGTTTTGCATAAAATAAATAATATTTTCATAAAATTAAAATTTTTTCACAATTAAGAAGAATTACGAAAAAATAGTTTTATTTACGAAAAAATATAAAAAAAAATTGTGATTTTTCGTAAGATCGCCTTTTTTTTCGTAATTACAAAATTATTTTTCTTTTCGTTAATTTAGGAACTTTTTCGTAAAGTTATTGTTTTGCACAAAATAAGTCATTTTCGTAAAATTAAAATTTTTTTCGTAACTAAAAAGAATTACGAAAAAATAGTTTTATTTACGAAAAAAATATAAAAAAAAATTTGATTTTTCATGAGAAAACTATTTTTTTTATAAAATAAAATAAAATAGATTTATTTTAATTTTCAACAAAGTAACCTTAAAATGCACCATAGTAAAAAATGATATTGGTATCTTTTCACTGACAAAAAAAGATAAAAAAGTCATATTTACTAAAATATCTCATCACTCATTAATTTGGTATATGAGATAAGCTTATTCACACAGTGTAGGTTAGGGCCGCAATCGAGCCGAGCCGAGCTGAGCTTTAACATGTTCAGATTTGGCTCAATATTTTTTTTTTTGAGCTCGAGCTTTGAATCGAGTTTTAGATCGAGTTTGAAATCATGTTCAAACTTGACTCGTTTAAACTCGAGTCGAGCTCAGCTCGTTAATAAATTATAATTCAACTAAACTCGAGTTCGATTCGTTTTGAAATTCATTTATAATTTATCAAAATACTCAACTTTATAAATATTTATTTCTAATAAAATAGTTATAAAAAATATTTTAAACTAACATAAAAGTAAAAGCATCCAATTAGTAAAAAGAAAAAAATTTAATCATAAAATTGAGCATTACGTGTACTATAAAAATATTACTCCCTCCATTTTTTTTATGTGTCATTTTTTGTTGTTTCACAAAAATTAAGAAATAATTAATTACGTTAACTTCCAAAAATAAGATGATTAAATTATCCTTACTGATTATAGAGTAATGGATAATATGTGTATTAATTATAGAGTAGATAATAAGGATATAATTGAAAAAAAAAATTAAAGTCTTATTGGTTTTCTAAAGTGACAGATATTTTGGAAAAAAAATTTCTTAAAAAAAGTCAGATAAAAAGGAATGGAGAGAGTAATTAATAAAAAAGATATTTTTAAAAATTAGAATATTAGATTATATAATAAGGAAATATTAGATTATATTAATCAGGAGTATATATATTTTAATCAAATTGAATTACCAA
>CATKHJ010649029.1:0-19537 GCA_949750685.1 Vernicia montana
TTTGGGTGTAATCCCGGTTGATTAGTTGAACCCCAAATTGGTTTAATTTGAGAGAAGTGGACGTAGGAGAGGAAATTGTGCTCCGAACCACTATATATCTTGGCTAAGCTTTCTCTATCTCTATTCCTTTGTGATATTTAAATTAAAATTATAACTTATTGCATATAGGTTGTTATTTGCATTAGAATTGTTTGTAATCCTATTCACCCCCCCCCCCCCCCCTAGGGTTGTCTTAATTTGAACAACAGTCTCTTTACCCAGAAATCTGGGGAATTGGAACGACTATCTGCTAATTTAAGAGCTCAATTGTCAGACTTTGAAGCTGAGGTGAAGAGCAAGGATTCTGATCTTCTGGATCTTCAGAAGGTGATAGAAGTGCTCCGATTTGAAGTTGAGAAGTTGCAAGCTGAGATTTCTAACCTCGGGGAACAAATCAAGGACTATCCTGAATTGATGAAGAACTTTGAAGTTGCGAAGAAGTAGATTGCCGATCTTAATGATAAACTTAATAGCTCTGAATGCCTTCGTAAAAAGGCTGAAGACCAGAAGGCTTATGTTATCCAAGACTTCTTGGTTTCTTCGGATTACAAGCGCCGGTTAGCCTTGGACTCTGCTGCGAGGGCAATCACTTGTTATAATATGGCCATCGATGTTTGCGCTGCTAAGTTCCCTGAGGTTATAGCTCATGTACCGAAGCGTATGCTGAAATCATTTAGCATGATTTCAGCTTTCTACATGGAAACGAACTCCATTCCACGGTGGCTTGATTTTGAGTTTTTAAATATATTGGATTGGGCCGGACCTAACTTATTTCATAACCCGGATCGGTATATTTTGTCCCTTATCAATTCTCATCCTCACTTCAATAACAACATAAGCTTTGCCTAATACATCCTTACAATAGCTTCACCTAGATTGAACCCAACAAAGTTACAAGCAACTACATAATTAGAAAATTAAATAAATAAAAAATTAACATTATGACAGTTCTTCTTTAAGGGTGTTACTTATCCAATTTGAAATTATAATAATTATAATCCTTCCATCAGGTACGGATCCCTTTTTTTTTTTTTTATTAGCGGAGCAATGTATAAACTCTAAATATTTTAAATTTTTTATGGGGTAAACTCAAATTATTTGACAAAGATAAAAAAAAAAAAAAAAAATACACATTGAGGGATAAATTACACAGATCGTCTCTCAACTATTGACTAATGCATATTATCGTTCCTCAACTAAATTTTATGTCGAAAATATCACTAACGTTATTCTAACCCTTTTATGAATGTCTCTAAGCCCAATTTCAATAAATTCTCCTAATAAAAAGCTGACGTGGATGCCACAAATTATTTTTAACTTAAAAAATATTATGTCAACCCACTGAACCTAATTCTCTCTCTCCTTTCACGTGCCCTCAGACCTCAACTCTCATTTCTCTCTCTGTGTGACTCTCTCTTTAGCATAACAAATCTAAGAGATTTAATTGGTATAATCAAAGACAAAGCTTCTCAAAGCAAAGCAACTATAATTTCTAAACCCAAAATTATTCAATTGTTTGATAGAAAATCGAAATTGAATCAGAACACTATGAATTAAGGGTGACAATTCGTGTTAATAGATCGTGTTGACCTATATCCATGACACGATAAGGGTCAACACGAACATGACACGATTAGTTTATTGTATCAAAAATCTAAATACGAACATGATTCACTTAATTAATGGGTAACACGACACGACACGAATAACACGTTTAAAATTTTAAGTTAATTAATTTTTTTTATTTTAATATTTAAAAATTATCAAATTTACTAAATTAACCCCTATTAATTTATATTATTACATAAAATATAATTATATATAAATTTATAAAAAAGATTAAAAGTAATATTTATATATTCATATTTTAAAAGTCATAAAACATATTAGGTTAAATGTGTTAATGGGTTAAACGTGTCGTTTTCTAGTTAACGGGTTAACTCGTGACACGATTATTTTCGTGTCACAATCGTGTCGACCTGAAATCGACACAAACACGATAACCTTTAACTCAAATATGCTAATTTCATGTTGGGTTTGTGTCGTGTTTGATATTGCCACCTCTACTATGAACAAAATTCTAAATCCTAAATTTTTTTGAAGCAAAAAGAGAAATGAATCAAAACCCATAAATTCTTTAGGGCCGATAATTACATTCGATCTATGGACCTAAACGGTGCAAACTCTTCCAGTGATGGAGAAGTAGAAGCAATAGCCAAAAGAAAAGCTCAAGAACATTGATTTGAAAATTCACATACCATATGATATTTCATTGTTGAAGAATCATCACAATCAAGCTATTCTAAGAGCCACAATCTATAATCCCTTTACACTGTGACCACCACCACCACCACCACACTCTTAAACTCCTACCGAACCGATTTCAGCTTTTGTGTGTAATGCGGATGGTGAAGTAGGGTTGTTGCCTTCGTCACCCGATTCAAAACCAAAAGTGGGAAATGAGATTGGGAAGTGTCTAAGGTTGCAATTTGAGATTTTGAGTACTAAGATTGTTTAGGTTGCAAGTAGAGCTAATGGTGGAAGTGGGTTTAGGTCATTTACACCGGTAAGTGTATTTGGATGGTCTGGGAAGAAAGCGAGAATCGTTTTTCTTATTAAAGAGAAAGACCAAGTCTGTTGCTAATTCAAAATTGCAATTCATAATCTACATAACCGAAACCAAATCACAAGCGCAAAAATGACCTCTATCATCTTCATTGTTGTTCAGTGCTACCAGTGCTCTACCATGCAGGCATGGAATCCCTTACTCTTCTTCTCTCTATGATATCATTTTTGGATTCAATTAGATTAATCAAAACTCAATAGATATTTTGCGTGTGTATATATGCATACAGTGAAGTGAACAAAATCAAAATTTAAATTTAAATTTTCAATAAAACTTTAAAACCAATTGCATGACGAGGTATCTGAAATTTACCAAAGTCTTGAAACAACGAAACAATAATCAACTCAAGAAAAGAAAGGATAAGAATCAGACCCCTCTTTTGGGTTTACTCTTCTTCTGTTTATGATATCATTTTTGGATTCAATTAGATTAATCAAAACTCAATAGATATTTTGCGTGTGTATACATGTATATAGTGAAGTGAACAAAATCAAAATTTAAATTTAAATTTTCAATAAAACTTTAAAACCAATTGCATGACGAGGGATCTGTAATTTACCCAAGTCTTGAAACAATGAAACGATAATCAACTCAAGAAAAGAAATGATAAGAATCAGACCCCTCTTTTGGGTTTTCTCTCTCTAGTTGCAACAATGGTGGGTTTTATATTCTAGGATTTTCTAATTAGTGAAGGAAAGAAGAAGAAGAAGGGAGAAAATGATCAAAGAGTGAGAATCATTTTGTTTGGATGAAGCGCGATGGAGACTGTGGTGATTATGGTGAAGGCGGTGGCTATGGAGGCTGTGAGGTTTTTAGGGTTTTTTCATTTTCAGAGAATCAGAGAGAGAGAGAGAGAGAGAGAGAGATGGAAGCTGAGACCTGAGGTCATGTGAGAGAAGAAAGAGAGAGAGAGAATGAGGTTTAGTGGGTTGACGTGACAATTTTTTAGGTTAAAAATAGTTTATGTGGCATCAACGTCAGCTTTTAATTAGGGGAATTGACAAAATTTTGGCTTAAGGATATTCATGAAATAGATGGTATAACTTTAGTGATATTTTCGTTATAAAATTTAATTAAGGATGATAATATGCATTAGTCAATAATTGAGGGTAATTTATTATTTTTTGAGAGGAGTAGGATAGGTGCCTCCATTGTCCCACTGTAAAAAAAAAAAAAAAAAAAATGTTACAGTGAATTAAAAAATTACTATCATATACTAATTATATGTTCCCTGCATTATGACACACATGTAGGAACATGGACTCGAGCTCATTTTCTTTTCCCTTGTTTTTTTCCCCCTTAAATATAGGTTTGACATTCTTAGGGCTTAACAATCTAGGGCTATGGACTACTATACTGCAATTTTTATTTTTTATTTTTTTGGTATTTCCTTTTTTTCATTTACCTAAAAATTAAAAACGGAAATTTAATTTCCCTAAAAAAAATAATTTAATAATAATTTCTTTGTTGTAAATCGACTTATTAGTGCAGCAAATCAAAGACAATAATAAGAAATATAAAGTAATAAAGTAAAAAAAATATATATATATATATAAAGAGAAAATAGGTTCAAAACTCTTATTATTAGATTAATTTTAACTTTTTTTATACAGATGAATAGCTAAATTTGTCATATTTTAGTAATTTTATCATTTATTTATATTCATAAGAAATTGTGTGCCATATCAACACATTTTTATTTACTTTCTTTCCATTGATTTAGAATTTGATTACATATATAGTAAAAATGTTATTTCATATTTTAGTAATTTTAATATTCATATGTTATTCCATATCAGTTTGTTCTTGTTAAAATAATTGGTTTTAGTCATATTCTTTTTTATTGAAATTTAAATTTATTTCAAAAAAAATATTGATGCTCATTTATATATTTACTAATAGTCAAATACCCTACCTGTTGCACCATCCTGCCAACGCCTAATAACTAAATTTGTATTTACTTAGCAAAATAATTTTATTATATAATATAATATAATAAATAATTTTCACCAATATAATAGACATCTACAAGGTAAAATACAAAAATTTTATTATGTAATAGAGTAAATTACACCAAATATAATTTTTTTATTTTTTTTTCAAAAATACCCTTTTGTCTTTTTAGATTTTAAAAAATGTTTATTTATTTATTTATGATATACATTTGAAAGTGAAATATTTTTGAAATAGAAAATTTAATAAGTTGTATTTAAAAATATATATATATAAAAATATTTTTTTTTTAAATTAAAATAATAATGGGCCAAATCCAAGTCTAATTCCAAATCAACGATGATGATGGAAAAAGTATATGGGCTTGTAATATTTGTGGTAGTAAGTTGTAAGAAATTTCAGATGTGGGCATTAAATTGAGAAGCAGAGGTGTTTATATCCAAATGATAGGGCCAGTTCCTATCAACAGGTCATGGGAAGCTCTGAACTGCAGAAACTTGTAATGGGATTAGTCATGGCTTGGGCTTCTTTTGTTTTTTTTCGAATAGCCTTCCTTTTATCCATTCACTATTATTCTTAGGTAAATTATTATTTTATAAATGAGATTTTACCTAATTAAAAAAATAATTTATTCCTTTTGTCAAACTAATTAAATTGTCCCTCACTTTTATCTCTGTCAAATTTATTAGTTGTTTTTGTCACTTTTTCGATAAAAATTTGTGTAAAAATAAAAAATATTCTCAATTTGTAATGAAATTTTCTATTTCAATCATTTTCTTTCTATTTTTCATAAATTCAATAAATAAATAAATAAATAAATTACTTTCCCTTCTAGCAAACCCAATTGATACTAACAAATTCAAATGCATGCAAAATAAACCTAGAGATTAATGATTAACAAATTCAGCAAAGCCAATTGATATTAAGTAATAAACCTAGAAATTCAATAAACAGAAATTTTGAAACCATGGAGGCTTACAAAAGATGGCCGATATGAGTATTGAAAATTTTTGTACATGGATTGACATGGGCCATGATTGGGGAATTAAAAAAGTAATAAAAAATCTCATGGTTTTGATGTATTTAGATTTGACATGATCAAGTTTTGGTTATGAAAAAAATGTATGCAGACCTATATCTGATTTATAATTAAATTACGAATCTTTTTACGGTATATTTGATTTATAATCGTTATATCGCTCATTTTTAATTTTAATCATTAAATGAATTAACTGGTAATTTGTTAAAATGATCATCTAATTTAAATGAATTAACTTTTAACCAGTAAAATATATTACTTTTAAAGTTAATATTACTGTTAAGTTATTTGAATCTATATTTCAATCCTAAACTAGAAATATATCATACAAAATTATTTGGAGCACTTTTCTTAATGCTGTGTAAACCATAATACACTCATTTTAATAATGAAATATGTTCTTCCCATTATTATTGGCCATAATTGAATCGCATATTCAACTATACTTCATATTCTTCCAATATTTTTTAATTCCCTGGAGCTATATTTAATTGAAAATTTTAACTTTTTTTTTTTAAATCTCTATTTTTAATTGAAAGACAACAAATTTAAAATATTGACATATTTTATTTATTGGCTTGCATAATAGCTGAGATGGTATTACTGGTGTTATAGTCTTGCATTAATTGAAATTTCAATTCATTTTACATGACATATAATAAATTAAAATTATGGTTTGAATTTATTTTTAGTATAAATACATCTCAAGGTTCAACCATAGTTTGTTTATAATTAGGTAATTTGAATTATATTGTGATAAAAAAAAATTAGTTTAATTTTTGTAAAATAAAAATCACTTGGAGTTTGCATCTTCAATATATAACTATATTTATTATTAATATTCAAAGTATTAACAATAGTTGCAATATTAGTATTTATGTTCGAATATTTATAGGGATAAGGTAAAAAAAAAAAAAAAAAAAAAATCCTAATCTTTATCCCAATGAACAAATATGCCTCTAATAAATTAATTTTTGAATCAAATAACTTGTAATTTATGTTATTTGGGCTATTTAAGCCCCTTGGACATGTGAGTGAATGGAGTTTAACGCCGTTTAAATTGGTTGACATGGATTCACCCCACAAAAAATTAAAATTATTATTTGTTTATTATGACTTACCGACTCACTCTCTCTCTCTCTCTCTCTCTTATTTCCGTTCTTGATCATAGGATGATGTGAGATTGATGGAGGAGGCGGCAGTGACGGTGAAGTGAGATTCAATTATTTGATCGTCGGATTAAGATGAACCGATTCTAATTATAGAATGAAAGCTTCATCGGCGGCTAGAATGACGAAGGAAGCGACGACTGAGAAGAAGTAGGTGGCGGAGATCTTTAATTTCTTTTCAGTGATTTTTCCAAGTTTGATTGCCCACCTCTCATATACATAGCATTTGAAGCACTGGGCTTAATCTTTTGTTTTTTTTTTTTGAATTTTGACTAATCTCTTGACAAAAAAAATATATTTTTACAGTAGACTCAGTACTCAATCCAATCCAAAGCAAGCAATTGATTTTAGTTCATTTTCTTAACTTGCCATCTGGGTCTCTGTAAATTTCTCTGCAACCCACCACCATGTCCAACCTGTTCAAGAACAAAACAGTTTAAATTTCTTATCTTATTTTTTCTTAATCCATTTCTCTTAGATTTTCGTATTAATTGTTATTAAAATCAAAGAAAATTTTTTTAAAAAAAAGAAGAAGAAGAAAAAAGAATGGGTGCTCTTGATCATTTTTCACATCTCTTTGATTGCTCTCATGGCAGTTCTAAGCTCAAGAAACGCAAGCAATTGCTATAGCTTCTTTTTAATTATTTTTCTTTTCTAAGTTCTTCAGTTTATAATTAATTAATTTTTAAAGATTTTAAGGAAATTATAGTTTGATTAATGCTAGATCAAACGATTTTTGAGCTTAATTGTTTTTTTTAAAAAAAAATTTTTTGGTTCTCTTTTATTTTTTTCTTCTCAAAATAATTTTTGAATATCAAAAGCCAATTCTTAGATCTCCGCTATGCTTGTTTGTTACAATCATCAGATCCAGATCATTTTTTTAAAAAATTTATTATAGTAAGATTTTTTTTATGGGATTGAAGTTAATGCAATTTTTTTTATTTAAATTTATTTAATAATTTCATGTGTTCGTTGTTTATGGTTCTGTTTACCCAATTGGGAATTTTCCATGGCGATGTGGTGAGTAGATTTTGATTTTCTTGCTTTTGGTGCTTTGTTTAGAAAGAAATTTGCTCTTCTGGGTGGTTGTTAAATTATAAAAGAATCAACAAAACAGATTTGGAAAGGAGGAGAACGGCGGCGTCCATGGAAAGAGCAGTCATAGCTCGATGGGTAAGAGAAGATGAGGAGGGAAAAAAAAAAAAAAACCAGTAAAGTATTTGGTTTTATGCTGACCTGTCAATAAGGTGGATCCAATAATTATTAAAGTGTTTGCCACATCACCTATCCAAACTGTTACAGTTAGTCACCGTTTAACAAATATCATAATTTATAAGTTATTTGATTGAAAAATTAGTTTATGGGCATATTTATTTTTTGGAGTAAATGTTAGGTTTTATTTTTATTATTATTATTTTTACCTTATTCCATATATATATATATATATATATATATATATAGGATTACAATTTGATTTTTCCTGTCAAATGCAAACTTTTTTTTTTAGAAATTTGTCAAATGCAAATTTAGGTTGTGTTTGGTAAAATTAAAAATTAAATGCTGAATTTTAAGCGCTGAATATAATAAATATTAAAATTTTTAAATGCTGAATATAATTAATATGTTTGATAACTGTTATTATTGAAAATTATTAAATTTTTTTTATTGGATATAATTAACCTTTTGATATTTATATTTAAGTTTAATCATTAAATATAATTTTGAAATTAAAAAAATAAAAATATTTAGAAGCAACAATCATATTGGGATAATATTTCTCATAAGTTTTTAAAAAATAAATATTATTAAATTTTAAATGAGTATATAAAAATATGCTAACAGTATAAAAGTCATTTTAATAAAAAAAATTTAAAAATTCAATAATTGAACGTGTTCAGTAAAAATTTTAAGTTAAATATTTTAATTTATCATTTTAAGTAGATTTTAACTTAATTAAAAATTTTAAATTGAGACCATTTTATATTATTAAATTATTTTAAAATTAATAAGTACTGAAAATATTAAATTAAATAATAAGTTGGGTTATCAAACATGTAAGTTCAATATAATTGTTTGATAATTAAGTTCATCTTTATTAATCTTTGGCAAAAAAAAAAAAAAGTTCATCTTTATTAATTAGTAAAAAGGATTATTTTATTAAATATATAATTATATATAACTCATATATTTTAAATCAATTATTATCTGATACATATATAAATATGAGTGACAATTAAATCTTACAACCAATTTAATATTTAAATAGGTAATCCTGCTCCTATAATAATATTCTTATATCAAGATTTTACATTTAAAAATATTATAATTTATGTTTAATTGATAGGAAAACTTTAATTTAAAATATTTCATTATCTATATTCTAATAAAGTAATAAAAAAATTGTAAAAATATGATTTACCAGCTAATAATAATAATATAATAAATGATGGTGTTAATAATAGTAGTAAATATTGATTAATGAAGCAGTGATGGTGACTTCATAAGTTGTGCTTCATTTTGGTATAATGGTATCTTTAATGTCAGAGAAGCAGAGGCATTAGGATTAAAAGAAACACTTTCTTGGCTTAAGTCCCATGGGTATGATCAAGTTAATATTTAGATGGACTCTTAAATTGTTGTGCAAGCCATGACACATTCAATACATGATAGTTCAGAATTCGGTTCTATCATCAAGTTTTACCAAGCAGTCATATCAACTACATTAAATTTCAGTGTATGTTTTATTTCTAGAGAAGTCAATGAGCTTGCTCATGGTATTGCAAGAGCAGCTCCTCTTTATCATTCTCCTATATAGTGGCAAGAACTACTTCCTCATGTTGGAACTCTTCTTGAATCTTCTGTTTTTTCGAATTAATAAAGTTTCTTTTCCTCTTAAAAAATAAAAATAAATAATAGTAGTAAATATTGATTAAAAAAAATTAGTAGTAAATATAATACTATTACTCGTAGTGACATCAATAAAAGTAATAGCCTCATACTTTTTAATCTATCACATGAATTGGAACTCTTTACTTTCATAAAGTATCATACAGTATTGATAAATGATGTCTAAAAAATTAATTATTGCTGGTATTAATGTGGAAAAACACAATTCTTTTAATTATTTTTTAAAAAATAAAATTTTTAATATTTTTGGCTAGTAAATTTATTGGAATATGTATTTATGTAAGAAAATATCATATTTGATTAACATTTATACTTATAATAATTGTTTGTTTCACAAAAAATATTTTCTGTATTTTTTGACATTTAAAATACTTTAAAAATTAGTTAAAGGAAAATAATTTTTTAGTCAAAGAAAAATTAATTTATTTAAAAAAAATCTAAAACAATCTAAATAACAAGTTAAAAATTTACCTACTATCAAAAATAAAAAAAGACATATTTATAAATAAATTAAATATACTATAAAAAGAGCTTAAATTAAAGAGTTAATTGAATTTATATATATATATAAAACAGATAAACACTTTATAAGAGCTTATCATGCGATAACTTACTAATTGAATTTTTTTGTTATATGAAGTCAATAATCCACTTGAAGTTGATTTATTGATTGTAATTGAACGTTTGACGTCTTATTAGACAAGTGTTTGTCATACATTTATATTTATGAATAATTTATTTATCATTTTTCTTACTTAATATTTTTATTTTTTAAAATTATTTTTACAAATATATATATATATATATATATATATATATATATATATATTTGTCATTTTTTTAACTCAAATTATCAATTTAATTAATTATTTTTTCCAATTTTTTTTTCCATTTTTCTAAAAATATTATTCCTATAAATATGTACACAAAAAATCCCACATTGAATTAAATGATTAATATATAAATGAGCTATCAATTGTAATTGAGAAAACTCTGGTAAAAAAAAAAAAAAAAATGAGAAAACGATTTGTTTTTCCATGTTGGATATTGTGGGTCCATTGAGAAAACGACTTTCGTTCCTTGAGAAAATTGATTGAGAAAACGACTTTCGTCCATGGAGAAAATTTTTAACTAAAGCCAATTAGTATTTTTCTTCTTATATATAACTAAAGCCAATTACTATTTTAAACTCAGATTAAATTCAAAATTTTTTATAAGCTGAGCAAAACGAACTCTGAAAATGGAGAATTGTGTCCTCGAACAAGAAATTCCTGCTTCGTTCAAGTTAATTGATGAAGAGAATGGAGCTACAATGAAGGCAATCTCTCTCTGTTTTTTGAAATTTCACTCTGCTTCTTCTCTATCAATCATTTTGAGCGTATGTTTTTTAAATTTGCAGGTAACAAAGTACATTGCCGATGTTGAAGAATCAGTTACTGCTTCCTTGAATCTGCTTCACACAATTGATGAAGAAAATAAAGTAAAAACAGAGGTAGTTTCTATGTTTTTTGAAATTTCATTCTATTTCTCTTTGCTTCTTCTCTATCAAGTATTTTGAGTGAATGTTTTTGAATTTTGTAGGTGTCCAAGGACATTGCTAATGTTGAAGAAGAAGTTACAGATTCATTGATTGATGAAGAAAATCAAGTAAAACCAAAGGTATTTTCTCTGTTTTTTGAAATTTCACTCCATTTCTCCCTGCTTTTTCTATATCAAGCATTTTGAGTTAATGTTCTTGAATTTCTCAGCTGGAAATGGAGATAGCGGATGTCGAGGAAGAAATCACGGCTTCCTTGAAGTTTCATAGCACACTTGATGGAGAGAATCAAATAGAACTGAATGTAATATCTCTGTACTTTGTGCTTTTAGATTTCACTGTACTGTGTTCTTCTCTATCATGAGTTGCGAGTGATTGTGTTTGAATTTGAATTTTACAGGTGTCAAGGGATATTTGTGTAGTTGATGAATTGATTAGTGAAGATAAAATTATGGATTCGGACTCTTCACCTCGCAACAACGAAAGGCAGGAGTTTGGATCGTTCAATCCGAATGAAGTTGAGGAAGCAAAGGATGATGATGATGTTAATAATGAGGAGCGGGAGGATGATGAGGAGCATGGAGGAGGTAACGGTGATGTCTATGATAATGGTGAGGATGATGGAGACGATAACAGTGAAGAGGATGATGACCGTGACGGTGAGGGTGAAGACGATGATGATGGTGAGGGTAAAGACGATGATGACGATGATGACGATGATGATAAGGGAGAGTATGAAAATGGTCATGCAAATGAAGTTGAGGAAGTAACCGAGGATGAAGATGAAGATGATGATGATGAGGGGGAGAATGAAAATGGTCATGTGTATGAAGTTGAGGAAGTAGATGGTGAGGGGGAGTATGTAAATGGTTATGTGTATGAAGTTGAGGAAGTAGCAGAGGATGGAGATGATGATGGTGAGGGGGAGTATGTATATGGTCATGTGTTTGTTGTTGAGGAAGTAGCAGAGGATGGAGATGATGATGGTGAGGGGAAGTATGTAAATGTTGATGTGTATAAAGTTGAGGAAGTTGCAGAGGATGGAATTGGCTTCATGCATGATGCTGTTGAGGAGAATGATATAGATGATGATGATGGAGTTGGAATAATTGTGCTATGGGAGCAACATGGTGAATTATTGGGGATACATGATTTGGGCCTAATTGATGAAAATTTAGAAAATTTTAACAGTGTAGATGCGTTTGAGTCTCGAATTAGAGATATGACGGAGCAATTTCAAGGCCAGGTCATTGACGACTTGATATTTGAATACATTGGCCAAGATGCAGTTAGTGGTGAGGAATGGGAAATTGACGCTGAGCAAATTCAGTGGGATAGTTTGATTGATACAGTGGTCCGTGTAAAGGTGCATGTTGTTTTTGTGGTTTGATAATTGATATTAGAATGAAGTTGTAGTGAAGGGAAGGAAGGAGTACTGTAATTCGTTTTAGCTTTCCTTTCCATTTTAACCCAAAAAAATGAAAACAGTAAACAATTCCTAAAAAGAAATGAAAACAGTAAACAATTGTATTACTTTTGCCCCTGCCTATTATAGCACAACTATCATCTGAAAATGTAATGTCATTTGCATTAGATTTAATAATATGAGAAAATTTAGTATACTCTCATCTGATTTTTTTTTTTTTAATATTTATGATAATTTTAATGTTTGATGAATAAATTAAGTGATAAAATAATTTATTAAAATTAAAATTTGAAATTATTTAAAAAAATTTTAAATTATTATATATGATTAAATTATTACTACTATAAGACTTTTATAATTAATTAATTAATGAACAATATTGAATTTTGATGTAATAAAATTTAACAATATAAAATATATTTTACAATTAACTATCTATCTTCTAAAATTTTATTTACTAATTGCATCTACTATCCTTTTTGCTAAGGAATAGGATTATAATTATTAATAAGATATGATTTTTTTTTTTTCATGGTTAGTTGAATATAGGAAGTCAAAAATAACCTAAATAAAAAAACATTTCAATCAAATTGCTGCCATTTTTTTTAAAGGAAAAACTAATTAAAAGAGTATATATATATATGGATGTATTAAACTCTTAACAAATCAGAATAAAACATGGAGAGATCATGCTGTACTGGCTACCGTTATTGATTAAAAATCTGAAAATTTTATTTATTTTGTCCTCTTTAAATGAAAATAAATGCAAAAATTAAAGAAATTTCAGGCCAAAAAAAACTTTTTTTTTGTCATTATATAAAATTTAATTGTATATTTTCATTAGTATACAATGGACATTTCTAATAGAAAAATAACATAAAGGGAAATACCAATGAACATGGTTGAGTAAAACCGAATCGAAATTAAAAAATTGAATTGATTAATTCGATTCGATTCGGTTTAATTTTTATTAAAAGATTTCAATTTGAATCGAACCGATTAAAATTTTAATTTTAATATATATATATATATATATATATATATATAATTAAAATAAAAAGAAAAAACAGTCAAACCGAATCAAACTTTTTCTATTTGATTCAATTTTATATAAATTTTAGTTTGATTTAAGTAAAATATAAGTTTGGTTTTTTCAATTTGGTTCGGATCATCGTTTGATAAGCCCTAATGAGTGAGTTTACAAGATAAGCAAATTACTAATTTGCCACTTTCGGGAGTCGAATTCCGGAAAAAAGGGTCCCAAACCATGGCGTTAAGCCACCATGGTGTGGATGAATCCAAAAGCAATTAAGAAAAAAAAAAAATCTTTTAAAATGGTTAACACAAGAAGTTGTAAGTCCCGCATTGGAGAACCATGTATTTTGTACTCTTTATGCCTCTAGTCTAAACACCAACAACACCAGTGAGGGTGCAAAGCACTATAAAATCTATAATGTTACTAAAGACTGAAGAGAGAAACTTCTTAATTTAGGAGGTTTTAAATGAATTTAATTTAGTCTAACCTACAAATTTACATCCTTTTGCAATTATACTTTATTTTTTAATTTTTAGACAATTTTAATCTAATTTAGAAATTTCGTTACAATTGTACCTTAAAAATTGGGAGAAGAGGGAGGGGGAATATGCATAATTTTCTCTCCTAGTTGGTACTTTATACAATAAAAAAAAATTATGAGACCCATCAATAATTTAATAAAAAATATGAAAAAATAAAAAACAAATCCTACTCAAACAAATAGAAAATTTTATTTTCAAGGTATTTTTTAATTAGGAAAAAAAGTTTAATTAGTAACAATTAATAAGTAAATTTATAATTTGTATACATCAAAAATATAATTTATATAAATAAATTAATAAATGGCCTAATGCATTAATCGAAAACATATTGAATAGGATTTATTTTTTATTTTTCTAATTTATTTTTATTCAGTTATTGATTTATTTTTATTTTTTTATTAAGTTAATGATGGATCCCTCAAAAATAAATTTTTTTATTATATCAAAATGTCAATTAAGAGAAAATATTGTGCATATTTTTCCAAATTTAATTTTAGGGTGTAATTGCAATTAAAATTTTTTAATTGGGGTAAAATTGTCTAAAAATTAAAAATATAATATAATTGCAAAAAGATATAAAATTTAGGATAAATTAATATATTAAACTTTTTAATTTAAGCGGAGATGATAGGAATATGTTTTTTTTTTTTTTTTGAAAATAACTGCCTTTTAAAGTTGTTCCGTGAAGAAGTTGCAAATCCCACATCAAACAGAAACTATATTTTCTCAATATATTTGATATTTACCGGAAGAGCGATGGGGCTATTGTACCGAGTGCAACCAACCACAAGGATTTAAAATTTTTATATATAAGATTAAATTTTTTTACATTTCTTTTCCTTTCCCTCCAAGAGTCTAAGAAATTAAAATTTTGGTTTTTTTTAATTTTATTTTATTAATGAATCACTCATAAGTTATATATTTTATTATTCATATGTGCCAACTAAAAGAGAGAAATGAATTAAAATTTTCTCCCATTTAACTTTTAAGGTACAATAGCAACAATTTTTTGAAATTGAAATACAATAATCAAAAGGTTTAAAATATGATATAATTGCAAAAAAAAAAAAAAAAAAAAAAAAATTGAATAAATTAGTCCATTAGGCCATAAAATTAAATGAATATTTTGTCATTGCTTCATATGTGAAAGTATTATTGGTTTATATTGTTCATAGTACAGCAGCCCGCTTGATTTCTCCTCGTGGTAAATCCTGCCAGCTCACCCTCCTATTTCCCCTCACGTGGTATATATATATATATATATATAAAGCAAAAAAATATATTAAAATATATTTTTTTGAGTGTCAATAATAATAATAATAATAATCAAGTTGTTTACGAGCATATTATCAAACTATTTACAAGTCTATTAATCGAGCATGTTCGTAAGCTTATTATTGAGCTGTTCACGAGCCTAATCGAACCGAACTTTACTTTGTTTAAACTCGTCTCATTTATTAATCGAGTCTGTTCGTGAGCTTATTATCGAGCTGTTCACGAGTCTAATCGAGCCGAGTTTTGTTTTGTTTTGTTCAAGCTCGTCTCATTTATTAATTGAGCCTTAAAATAAGGCTCAACATACGAACGAGCTTTTATCAAGCCGAACACCGAACCGCTTGCGAACAGTTTGGCTCATTTGCAGTCTTATTAGAAGTATAGACATGATAGGCGAATAGTTTAAGAGTATTAAATAAATATCTTAAAAATCTAAAGCATCCTAATTCAAAATTAAAAATATCCTACAAATTTAAATATGATGTGAATCAAAGAGAAGCTGAACTCACACTATGTATAATCCGACCTGATTGAACCTGCAAATCAAAGTTAGAGAGATTAGGCGAACCGCTTGGGCGAACTCTCCGATACTTAAGTCAGTAAATAATTATCTTTACAGGAAATGGAAAGTTTTTTAATGTTTAGACTGCGTAACCTGAAACATGAAACCTCTGAAAACTTTTATAGGAGACTATCTTTAGAAGCAAATCCCTAAAAAATAAGACCACTAAGTAGTGGGATAGCCTCCTATTCTTTAGGGGGTGGAAATTGTGGTAGAAAACCACAACTGAAGTCAAGGATCATCCATATATAAATCTGGTAATCTACATAGATGAGTTGTAACTTGGGCGATCCTTATTTGGATGAATTATTTAGGATGATCTATATTCAGACGATTTAGTGTTTGGGCGAGCTTGTAGCTCGCTTAGGGTGATCCGTTCATATTGATATGCATCAAAATATAAAAATATCAAGTTGTATTTCTTATAAAAATTTTAATGTTAAACAATTTTTAAATAGACTATTATTTATTATAGTATAAAATCTTTTTTTTTTAGCAGTAGTTATCTTTTGTGCATTCTACAAACTACAAAGTCTATCATATGATTCCGTTAAAGGTCTAAGACTATATCTATATAAATTCATCGGATAAATATTTAATTTGGCCTTTAAATTTTTACTTGATATTCAATTAGATTCAAAATAAGCTTTTAGATTAATTAAAGTAAAATTTTATTTTTATGATTTTGTAGCATTAGACGAGAACTACCGGTTTTTAAGATCAAATCTTGGCCATTGGATTTTAAAAAATTCAACGGCCACAAATCAATACTTCATCTTAAAAAACTCCTAAACCGAACCAACACTCAATCAATGCTTCATTCTCAAAGAAATTCTACCAAATAAAGAAGTGCTTAATTCTAAAGGAATTTTATTTAATTTTGTTATTATTTTTTTTATAAATAATTATATATGTGAGTAAAAATAATTTTCAAGTGTATTTTTTCATATTGAGCTAAGAATATTAGAAAATATTTTGAAGAAATTTACATCAAAAGAGGTAAGTAATTTTTTTGTTAATATTTATAGTAAGTTAGCATATTAAAAATTTGTTGTTTGTAATAATTTTTTTATTTGGTAAATTTTTGTTATACAATAATTTTTTTAATTAATAACTATTGAGAAATAAAAAATGTTTGAAATAATAATTTAAGTGAAATAATAATATTTGTTAAATAAAAATATATGTATGTCGTTTATAATAAATTTTTATTTTTAATAGATTTGGTAAATTTTTGTAAAATAATAAATTATTGTGAAATAACAATTTCTGAGAAATAATATTATTTGAATATTATTATTTAAATGAAATAATAATTTTGTTAGTTTTATATTTATTGAAATCATAATATCTATATTTTTTTAAAAATTTTTCTTTTGGATTTCGTAAATTTTAACAAATACATTTTTTTAATAATAAATTTTGAGAAATATTATATAATTAATATATTATTTAATATAATTAAATTAATTAAGATAATAATTAATGTTTAATACTATAATATTAATAATGTATAATATTATATAATTAGTATAATATTATTGTTTTAAGTTAAGTTAATAATTATTTAATATAATTATTTAATGTCATTAACTTATATTTAATATAATTTATTTAAAATGCATATAAAATGTCTAGTTTTTTAATATTTGTTAAGAAAATTGAAACTTTAGCATATTATGTGCCAATTGAATGTTAATTGCAATATCTAATTTTAATACATGCAATGAACTTTAAATTGATAGTTTGAAACATCAATCGTGGAAGAAATTTTAGTTTAATAATATTGCATTTCAACGATGAGTATGAGCGTGAAAAATTTATAAATCGGAAAGAATACAATGCCGGTTTGCCACGTGAGTGATATTTTCTAGTAGAAAAATCAAGTAAATTAGTATAAGATTTATGTGCTATTGGAGTTTTGATCGTACATTGCTGATCATTAAATTTGATAAGGAGAAATATGTCTATATACGAAATTGTTGTTATTCGAATACGAAAGGAGAATACACGGATGCTTCGTCGTAGATCAAGATATTACATGTTAAAATTTGCAAAAGAACAAGCAAATGCAAAAGGCAAAACATTATCTGATACAAAGGTTAGCAATGTGCTTAGGTACCATAAGTATGCTTCCGATGATGAAATGTCCGATGAAGAGGCATAGAATATGATGTTTAATGTGAATATTATAAGGTTATTTGGTATGTGTTACGCCTTGTATTAAATTAATTGTAGTTGATAAGGGATAAAATATACCGAACTGGGTAGTAAAGTAAGTTGGCCCCGGCCCAATATAATATATTTACAAAGCCCATTGACTAAAGTCAAATAAAGAGCCATCTAGTTCGTATCCAAGCAGGAAAATAATCAAAACGATGGAGCAAGCCAATCTATATCCGAACCGGTCAAGAAAATCCATACTCAACTCTTGTAAGAATCTATCTCCTATAAATACCTCAAAATTAAACTGACAAAAAGTACATGCATTCTTGCTAAACACAAACACAAGTTATACTTCAACATTATTCACAGTCTCTTACATTGAGCCTATTCACTAACTTGACCGTCGGAGTGGCTTCGCTAGGCACCCCGCCTAGCCCATTTGACTTTTGTTTCTTCTTACAGGTAGCACCAGTTCAGTTCGAACTCAATTAAAGGTGAACTATTCTAAACTATCTCACTTCGGTTGGAATTAGCTTCATCAAATTGGCGCCTTCTGTGGGAATCGATTTGTTGAATCCTTCCTAAATCTTCATAAAAACTTTGTGATCTAAAGAAAAAACTAATCAAAAAAGAATGGTTCAATCGGAAGATAATAATAATCAGGAAAATCTTCCCAAAAATTCCCAAATCCACCCAGGGGTGGAAAATCAAGCCGAAACTCATATCACTCCGCCTGAACTGACCTCAAATATCAACGCAGCAACTACTCAGCAACAATTAAGTGCCATAGTCCCAGTTCAAAATGGCAATCAGTCTATCATTTTAACTCCCGAAGCGGTGTCAGCCTTACAGTTATTGCTGAGTACCCTACAAACTCCTCAAAACACTTCGGCCATCAATGTTCAAACAAGCACCGAGGTGGTACCAGGGGCAGATCTTACTCGAAGACTTGATTTCGGAGAGAAATCACCAGAAGCACGGAATCAAGACCAAGCAATTGGAAAAAGAAGGGAAAGAGTAAGATCGGAGATAGTCAGACTTAATAATCCTGCTGAAAAAGAAAAAGTCAGCCAGGAGCGAAGTGATCAAATAACCAGTGGGAACCGAAGCAAGGAACGAAGACAATCCAGAAAAAGGGACAGAAGGGAAGAAAAATCTCACTCCGAGTCTTCCAGTTATGAAGCCACCAGTCAGAAAAGGAATGAGGAGATAAGAGAGACTCTTAAAAAATATTTAGAAGAAATCGCTGAAGATAAGAGT
>CATKHJ010649105.1:0-12918 GCA_949750685.1 Vernicia montana
TTGAAGACTGAAGTCGAAGACCGAAGTCGAAGACCGAAGTCGAACGAACTTCCTCATCTCTTAGCTTGCTCATACTGAAGTCGAAGACCGAATTCGAAGACTGAAGTCGAAGACCGAAGTCGAAGACCGAAGTCGAACGAACTTCCTCATCTCTTAGCTTGCTCATACTGAAGTCGAAGACTGAAAGCAAAGACTGAAGGTCGAAGACCGAAGACAATGCTACTGTTCACATGACTGTTCACTCTTTCAACATTATCAGGCAGGAGCGTTCTCTACTCCTCTTTTAACTTGCTCGAACACTTGTAACTCATTCAAATCATCAAACACTTATCTTATAACTCATAGCTTATAAACATATTAGATTTACATCAAATAACTCGTAAAATGAATCACATGAATATACATATGAACTTGGGGTATTACATTAATTAAAATTAATTTTTAACTAACTAACTAATTAGAGTGAGTGAAAACTAATTAGAGAGGGAGAGAAAGAGAGAGAGGAAGCAAGTGGATAGCAATCACAAGAGTTTTGAGGTGTGTTTTGAAGTGTAAATGGATGGGGTATTTATAGGAAATAAAGGTGGGGTGAAAAGACCAAAAAAAGGCTGAAAAGTGGGCTAAAAAGAAGGGTAAAAATAGAATTTCCAAGGCAGGAAAGGGCAAAAAGGTAATTTTGAGTTGTAGGTACGGGCACGCTTCTCGAGGCACCAACGGTGAAATTTTGCACCTCGGCAGCACCGCCGAGAAGCTTGGCGGAGTTGCCGGACCTTCCGGCGGCGCACTGACGTGTCGCGCTGGCTGAGTCTGCTTTGGGTTTTCTGGACATCCGGGTCAGTTTTCAGGATATTCTGAAGTCTGAAAAATTACCGGTCAGTGTCGATGGATCCAAAATTAATTATCGGACAGATTGACAGTTAGTTTCGGGAGAGATTAGATCAGTTTTGGAAAAATGCTGTCTGGCACAGATGGTCCGGTTAGGATCAAAAAAGTGTTGATTTGGATAGAAAAATATTTTGATCAGTTCTGTGAGTTCAGAAATAATTTTGGAGGTGCTAAAATGAGGATTCACAGCTGCCTCCTCATCAGAACTGTCTATTTGTTAGACAATTTTGATGAGCGTGAAGCCAAAGATTTGATGGGTCTGATTTTGGAAAATGATTCCGGGTACATTGAAGTCATTCTGATAATTTTTAGAGTCTGATTTGGTAGATTTTGGGAGACAGGTGAATTTTTTAGGTTCATTAATTTCTTATCTTTTTAGCGTAAGGAACTCATTTTTAGTCTGAAAGTAGGCAAATTTAGTGTCCACGGGTAAAGAAAAATCATACGAACATGTAGGAATCCTCGGATTTGAATTCTGCGTTAAAATACCACTGAAAATGCACTTATTACTCAGTGAATAATTGTAGGGCACATTTTTCCGTGCAAGAAACTCTATAAATAGAGCTCATTGCACCCATT
This sequence comes from Vernicia montana, assembly GCA_949750685.1. NCBI lineage: Eukaryota > Viridiplantae > Streptophyta > Magnoliopsida > Malpighiales > Euphorbiaceae > Vernicia > Vernicia montana. Next base: position 1,465 of record CATKHJ010649105.1, read on the forward strand.
TCATTTGCACCAACTCATTTGGTGAGCTCTCCTCTTTTCCTCTCTCAATTCTCAATGATTTTTTTTTTTTTTTTTTACATATTCAATTTAATTTCTTTCAATTCATTTTCTTTTTTTTTTTTGAAAATTCATCATCATTTTTTTTTTTTACATATTGATAATAAATGGCAACTTGTTCTCACCAGTCTACCTTGTTACGCTTTTCAGATTATGTATTCTACAAAGATGGCTTCCTCATCCGGACACAGAGTTATCCCTTCTCGTTGTACCACAGCTTCTTCGAGTGGAGGCTTGCATGGACGTCTGTATGAGGCGCCTAGGGATAATCTGGATGCTTCTCTGCTTCTAAAGGACTCCCATGATCACGTTTCTTATGATGGATGCATGGAGGTCAGTATCTCCACTCTCACTTCACCTGGGTTAATTATACATATTGCATGCTATTTATTTTTCACCTACACCCACTGGCTCACTGCAGACCCAGTCGATTAAAAATAGGGGCGGGCGGCGCCACTTAGAGCTAGTAGTGAAATGTGTCCCCCCGGGAAGCGATGTCAGGAGGGTGCTGGAACCCACAGGCTTTGTGGACTTCCTTAGTGTAAAAACATCTGATTACATTAATATAGATCTTATCAAGGCTCTGGTAGAGAGATGGTGAGACACCACTAACACTTTTCACATGGGTTATAGAGAGATGACCTGTACCCCATTGGATTTGACTGTGGCTTCCGGGATCCGGTTTGGTTCTCGGCATCTGGACATGTATGATGACTGGAGGACCGCGCTCTCTCCCAACCAGACGCAGGAGTTGCTTGGCTTTGATCCTCCCCGAGATGGCTTTCATGTGACGCGTATCTACCTGTACCGCATGCTGAAGGGGATGATGGCTAATGAGGGTTTCACTACTAGTGAGATGTTAGCATGGCTGTGTTTGCTGGTCATCATGGGCTGCACCTTTGCCCATAATATGAAGGATCAGGTGGATTTGAACATCCTTGCTAGCTTGGTCAATATGGATGTATGGGCTGAGTATGATTGGGGAGGTGCCGTTCTGAACACCATGTATCGGGAGATGATCGACTTGTCCCGAGAGTGCATCCGATCCATTGGCGGGACGGCTGTCATTTGGGAGGTAAGTATCAATCGAAACTTGGCTGCACTTCCTTATTACACTTTTGGGATTCCTGACAACTTTGTATTGCAGGTTTGGGCCTACGAGTACTTCCCCTTTCTGGCTCCCTGGTTGTTGGATCAGCGCCACAAGGTTTTTCCGGCAGGGGCATGATGGGCGGAGTTGAATTGGGGTGCCAACAAGGCTCACATTAAATTTCTAACAATACGGTCCTTTTTCGATCACCTGCCTGAGTCGAGGGTATCCTCTTATTCCTTTTACTCCCTTTTATCATTACACACACATATATATGTGACTGCACTTTTTTCATGGTAGATTGTGAAACCCTTCAGAGAAAGGATGATGCATGCCCCTGGCAATGTGGGCTTCTCAGAACACCTTTCCCGCAGTCGAGTACTGTTGCGGTCTCCTTACTTTCGCCTATTCTATCTAGGTGAAAGGGTCACTTTCCAAACTTTGGGATCCTAGTGCGTTCCTAGCCCCCCGCCCATTGATATGAGGTTTGGCTCGGATATCATGATCTCTCCCGAGATGTTTAGGGGTGATGCGGCATACTATTTTCAAGAACAACAGTCCGAGCTGAGTTACCATGACTATTGTAATACATTCCTGATGCATCGGATCACATCACGAGAGGGGTCTTCCCTTGCCTCTACCACCCCAAGAAGGCCTGTCCCCCCAGCGGCTCCTGAGGTTTCCACTAATAGAACTTCTGAGGAGCCTATTCCTCTTCCTGATCAGGGGGCGACAATCCTGGCCATGCCCTAGGTGCGACTCTCTTAGACGCAGAATTTCGCATATTCGAAGACATCTTTTACTATCTCCCTGACGGCTCTATGAGGTTGTGGCCGCTTCCTAATGTTGTTTGCCCGAGTATACGACCCATTCCTGATGATATTGAGGTATGCTTTTTACTCACCCATCCTTCGGAAAGGATCCTTAGGTGGGGGTTTCCTTGCATCCTATTGTATTTTGAGAAAGGATCCCAAACATCTGATGTTTGCCTCTCTTGTGTGCCCAGGGAGTTTACCCATAGCACTTATCTCATTGCCCGCAGGATAGAGAATGTCATCTCCGGCATGCTCACTCGTACTCATATGTCAGAGTCGCAAGAGCCGAGTGATGAGGCTGCCCCTTGGAGACTACGAACGGGAAGGCGATGATTGCCGCTCACTGATGCCGATGTTGACTTGTAGTTGCTGTTTTCATTCTTGTTTCTCTGTTTTACTCCCCTGATGGGAGGTGGTACTTATTTGGATGATTGTATCTTTGATGCCCCTGGTGGGCAGTAGTACTGTTTGGATGACTGTATCCATATGGCCCCTAGCGGGCAGCAGCATATGACTGTGTCTGTTATCAGCTTCTTTTTTTTTTCTTTTTCTACTCCCTTGGTAGGAGACAGTACTCTTACGCATGACTGTATTGCTATGATTATGCACTAATGTATGCAATCTTATGTTATGTGTTTTGATGATGCCGATGATGTATGCTTGTGTATGCATGATTTATTATGCGACTCTTTTAATGTTTTGCTCTACCGTGCATGTTTATGCGTCGTGAATGGATGTACTGTAAAATCATATGTCACGTATGCAATTTTGCTCAAAGGATGCATGACCTAAGACTTGACTTTTGCTGAATTACGGCTCCTGATTTATTGCTTTTGCTTGTCCCTGATCTTTTTTTTTTTAGTTTTATGTCCCAAGGAGGGAAGAAAACAGATTAAAATTGTTTTGCGTGGTCCATAGACAGGTTGCGAGACTTCAAAAGGTGGCAAAAATTGGAGGGGGCCGTACAAAAGGGGTAGTCGCTGGACACCTCGGCGGCTCCGCCGGATGATTTGGTGGCAGCCGCAAAGCGCCCGGCAGCAGAGCCGTTGTTCTGCTCCTTTTTATACTTTTTGATGTTGACACTTCTTAGGTCTATAAATTAGCACCCATTTCGAGGCAGATCTCACTTTTTCTTGGTTTTTATGCCAAAACTCTGCCTGTTTCTCAAATTTTCTACTAGTTTTCATTCTCCTCTTATTTCTCCACTTATTTTCTCTCTACTTTCACATTCATAGAGCCATTTTTCAGTCATAGCATACATGTATGGACCAAGAAACTTGAGAAGGTGGAGAGAATCAATTTGGGTAGATATGGCATTATAACGATGGTGACACTACGAGGAGTTCGGGTTGACTAGGACTTTCTGAGGCCCTGTTTTAGGTTCTGGGATCCGGTGGCCTATGTCTTCTGGTTAGGTACGGCCATGGAGGAGCTTTGTCCCACATTTGAGGAGTTTAGTGCCATACTTGGTTGTGATCCTGAGGCAATCCTGGTGGTGCCAGAGTTCAGAGTGGGATATTTTCAGATTTTTCAGGAGTTTTTAGACCTGCTTGAGGATGTTACGAGCCAGATGGTCATTGATGGCCAGGTGGATCTAACTGCAGTGATTGCAGAGTTTCAGGATATCGGTGACTCTGGAGATATGAGGAGACAGAGACTCAGGACGAGGGCCCTGGTTTTCTGTTTAGCTGTAGGGTATCTGTTTCTTGGTTCTATTGGATGGGGTGATGCTAGGGTGACTGGCCTGGTACTCAAGATGGAGCAGAGCCATTCTGTGGCGGGGGCAGTGTTGGCTAAGACACTGTTGAGTTTGGACTGCTGTGTGCAGGGCCTGGAGAGGTGGACAGTTTCCCCCGTCATTCTTCAGGTGAGGAAGAATATGTCTGTTTTATGCTTCCTATGATTGGTGCTTCATGAGTGTCTGATTTTTGGACTTTTGGGTTATCTTGCAGGTCTGGCTTATGGATCATCTTTGTGTGGTGGCTCCCCCGGCGAGGAGTCCTTACACGACTTCTCAGTATCGGATGAGGCCGATCCAGGTTCGCCGAGGTTCGGTCCGAGAGTGGATGGGGTGGTTACTGGATGTTGCTCCGGAGGACATACTTTTGCTCTGCCAGTGGTACGACATTAGGTCTTTTATGACCATAAGTCATAGGTTTTGGGTAGTTTGTTTGCTGGGTCTGAGCTGGACTACTTTTTACCAGGGGACGAGGGTCATGAGATAGATGGGCCAAACTCAGGACGTGCCCCTAGTTGTACCCTTTCTGGAGTCTGCACAGATTACAGCTCCCATAATCAGGGCCATCCGGGGTGGCTGAATGAGGAGTTACCATGCAATATGTCTAGGGATCAGCTTCAGGACTACTGAGGCATATGTCAGCTAGTTGGTTGAGGTTATTTGGCCGGTTGAGAGAGAGCACCAAGTCACGTTGCTGAGGGAGATAAAGGATGACACTACAGATGAGGGAGAGGCTACTAGGGGTGCAGCTGGTGAGGAGAAGGTAAGACAGACAGGGGGAGAGACACGACCTTCAGAGGAGGTTGGAGGAGGTACAGGGAATTCGACACTATGAGCTGCGTCGGTGACTCAGACGGCAATGGCGGTGACAGAGGAGACAGTGAATGCAGTGAGGAGATAGGGGGACACTACAATTATGGTGCAGAGAAGGGTTACTGCTGCTAGAGTGGAGAGGGGGACTGCTGCTTCTCGTGTTTCGAGGAGGATTCCTATTGCAATAGCGAGGACTAGTTCCCGAGCTACTACTGTACAGAGGGAGATTTTAGGGAGCAGTTTTGGAGCTGCTGGGACTCAAATCAGGCTTTTTGGGATGATTGTGAGGGTCCGCTTAAGTTCTAACAATGCTTCACCTACTACAGCTGAGGAGGCTACTGAGACTCTGAGGACAGACGTGACCTTGGAGGAGATTCACGAGATTGTGAGGGGATCAAACTCGGATGACAGCACACGAGATGTGCATCCTAAAAGGAGGAGGAGGATAGTTTAGATTTGGACATGGCATTGTTTTTTTTTTTCTTTTTATTTTGCTTTGTAGCTGTTTAGGACCTTTGCTGCAGGTTTTCTATTTTGTTCATGCCTGCAAGCGGATATGACTATAGGATACAGGATAAGCTATAGATGACATAGGAAAGACTATCTTTTTTATGATGATGGATTGCATTTTGTAAAATCTGATCATCAATATATGAGACATCTTTTATTCTGCTCTAATTTTTGCCTAAGCCGCCCTTGCGGGTTTTCAACTTAGCGAGCACTTTTCAGCATTTTTTTTTGCTCTAATTTATGCCTAAACCGCCCTTTCAGGTTTTCAGCTTAGCGAGCATTTTTCTTTTTATTTATGTTTTTTTTAGGCGAAAGAAATCAAATGATTGATGCACTAGGCATAAAGGAAAAGAGAATGAGATGCTTTGTCATGAAAACAAAAATGCATTTTACTATGATTTGGACCGCACTCGAGTCAGGCTTCCTACGTATCCCCTACATCATTTTTTGTCATTTTCTTTTAGAGAGAATCAGGTCCACGTAGTTCTGATTACAAATACAACAAAATTAAATACAAATATTAATTTCAAACAAAGTATCTCTTCAGCTGATCCAGGTTGCAAGGGTGGGAGAACTCGTTTCCGTCCACGTCCATGAGGATAGCGCCTCCGCCGGATAGGATCTTCTTGAGTATGTATGGTCCAGCCCAATTTGGTCTGAACTTTCCTCTTGGATCGTGTACAGGAGCTCTGATTTCCTTCAGGAGCAGGTTTCCCTCTTGCAAACCCCTGTCTTTCATCTTTTTGTTGAAGTGTCTGGCAAGTTTCTGCTGATAACCCTAAATCCTATACACTGCATCCATTCTCTTTTCATCAATGGCATTCAACTGGTTATGATAGCCTCTAATCCATTTTGCTTCGCTTAGTTGGCTTTCTCTCATCACCCTAGCAGAGCGGATTTGCATTTTAATGGGGAGGACAGCCTCCATTCTGTAAACCAAGGCTTATGGGGTTGCCCTAGTAGGAGTACAGACTTTGGTTCTGTACCCCCATAATACGGCAGGTAGATGCTCATGCCAGTCTCTGTGCTTCACAATGGTCTTCTGCAGAATGGTCTTGATGGTCTTGTTGGCAGCCTCAACTGCCCTATTAGTCTGTGGCCGATAGGGAGAGGAGCGGTGATACTGGATTCCTTCTTTTTGGAGTAGTCGAACTACTTTTTTCTGAAAGTGGGAGCCATTATCAGTGATTATCTCAAAGGAGGTTCCGAACTGATAAAGGATATTGGTTTGGATGAAATGGGCCACCTTCTTAAAGATCAAGATCTGATATGACGTCACTTCAGCCCATTTTGAAAAGTAGTCCAGAGCTACCAGAATGTATTCATGACCACTGGAGGACTTCGGGGAGATTCTTCTGATGACATCTATGCCCCAGGTGGCGAAAGGCCATGGTGTCGTTATGGGATTCAGTGGCACAGGTGGTCGATGCTGTAGCTTGGCAAAGATTTGACACTTGTGACATTTCTGCACATACTTCGCACAATCCTCATTCATGGTCAGCCATAAGTGACTAAAATTCATAATTTTCTGAGCCAAAACAATACCGTTCATGTGCGGGCCTTCTTCCCCGCCGTGGACCCATTCCATGATCTCTTAAGCTTCTTCTTCAGTCACACACCTCAGGTGGATGTTGTCCCAGGCTCTCTTGTATAACACATCCCCATTGGGTATAAAGTTAGTATCTAACTGCCTCAGAGTCCTCCGATCTATTTTGAAGGCTCCCTCTGGGTACTTGCCATTCTGAATGTAGTTGAAGATATCCCAAAATCAAGGTTTGACGTCGGCTAGTTAGAGGTTCATGCACATGGAGTAATACCCAACCTGCCTCTTCAGTTCAATGATAATTGGCCAGTGTATTTCATTGTCACTCACATCTATCTTTGAGGCTAAAGTGGCAAGGGCATCGACTAACTGGTTTTTAGCCCTTGGCAGGTAGTGAAAGGAAAGTTCTTGGAAACTTTCTGCTAAATCGTTCAGGCGTTGATGGTAAGGAACCAAATGCTCTTCTCTTATTTTCCACTTGCCAAGGGCTTAGGACACAATTAGATTCGAGTCGCCGTAGACTTCGAGGTGTTCTATTCTCATATTGATAGCCACCTCTAAGCCAGCTATGCATGCTTCATATTCAGCCTCATTATTGGTCACTTCAAAGACTAGCTTGATTGCCATGGGTAGATGATCTCCCTTTGGGGTGACAAGAACTATTTCGGCTCTATAGCCTCTGCTGTTAGATGTACCATCAAAGAATAGCTTCCATACTTCAGGGTCTATGGTCAAGATATCCTCATCTGGGAACTCATGCTCAAACAACTCACCATCTATAGGAGCTGCAGCCAGCTGGTCAGCGATTATGCTTCCTTTTACTGCTTTTCTTGGAACATATTTTAGGTTGAATGCTGCAAGTACTGCCATCCATCGTGCCATTTTGCTGTCAAGAACTGGCTTCTCCATAAGGAATTTCAAAGGGCTCTTGTCAGCTAGCACATGGGTTGTGTATGAGCATAAGTAATGCTGGAGTTTGTGCATACCCATACCAAAGCTAAACATAGTTGTTCAATCTGATTATAGTTAAGCTCATGATTCGACATACATTTGCTTAGGTAATAGATGGCATTTTCTTTGTGTCAGTTTAAGGCATTCTAAGCTAGCATTGCACCTATAGCTTCTGAAGTGACTGATAAATAAAGCAGTAATAGCTGACCTAGTCTCGGAGGCTGCAGCACAGGTGGATTCAACAAATACTCCTTGATTATGTCAAAGGCTTTTTGGCATTCCTCGTTCCACTGCTTAGAGGCTCTATTTCTTAGTAACTTGAAGACTAGTCCGTAAACATCTTCCAGTTGCGCAATGAAACGACTGATGTACTGTAAGCGACCTAGGAAACCTCTTATTTCCTTCTCAGTTTTAGGAGGTGGCATTTTTATGATTGAATTTGACTTAGCAGGATCCACTTCTATGCCCCTCTGGCTGACTAGATGTCCAAGGAAAACATCTGAGGAGGCATCGAATACACATTTGGCTGGGTTCAGCTTGAGATTATACTGCCTGAGTCTCAAGAAAAATCTTTCCAGGGCTTCTAAATGTTCTTTAGGTGTTTCAGATTTTATTACCATGTCATCTATATATATTTTGACATCTTTGTGTATCATGTCATGAAAGATAGTAGTCGCCATCCTTTGATAGGTTGCCCTGGCGTTCTTTAGACCAAAAGGCATGACCCGATAACAGTAGGTGCCCTATTCTATTATGAAAGATGTCTTTTCCTTATCAGGAGGATATACTTGAACTTTATTGTAGCCCGCATAGAGGTCGGTCAAAGAGACCACTGATGTGCCTGCCATACGGTTTACTAACAAGTCAATGTGAGGCAAAGGAAAGTCATCTTTCGGGCAAGCCTTGTTGAGATCCCTGTAGTCAACACATATGCGAACTTTTCCATCTCTCTTGGGGACATGCATTATGTTGGCTAACCATGAAGGGTAAGTAATCGGTTTGATGAATTGATTGTCCAACAGTTTGGTTACTTCTTCCTTGATCTTCAAAGACAATTATGCTTTCATTCTGCATAGCTTCTGCTTAACAGGCTTCACATGTTCGTAGGTCAGGATCTTATGAACTGCGATGCTTGGATCTACCCCTACCACGTCCTTGGGTTCCCATGCAAAATAGTCTAAGAACCGATGAACCTTTTCAATCAATGCCTGTGTATCATGATATACAGATGCAATGTATGTGATTTTGGATTTTTTCTCTGTGCCATAATTGATAAATTCTTTGCCTTTTTCACTTTTTATTTCTTTTTTATTTTCTTTTTTAGATGTCTCATTTAATGATGAATCGGATGAAGTAGAGCATAGGGATTCAGAAAAATAAGCGGAAAAGTCAAATTTCTTATTTCTGATAAAGGTCCCATCATCATGGGTTACAGCAAAAGATAGGCAATACCAGGGCTCGGGAAAAGCACAATAGGGGAAATCTTCACCCTCTTTCACAAAGTACCCATTTAGGATTTTAAAGTATGGGCGCATAGGCCAATCATAAGTCTCACCTTGCCTTTTGGCGTTAGCCCTCAGCTTGGCTTTCTCCTCCAATTCCATCATGTCCTCTGATGTGGGCTTGTAGCCTAAGCCAAAAGGAACAGTGGCAGTAGGGTACTCTGAAAATTGAGCAATTCCTTGTTGGTTCTTTCCCAGACCTAAACTTGGAAAATAATCCATTTTTCTCATCATGTTAGCAATGACTATATTGCTATATGGGTCAAAGTCAAAAGAAACGAATTCTTTACCTTCCCCTTAGATAAATTGAATGGTGTCAAAAGTGAAACTCGACAGAGGGACACTGGAGGGCTCTTGGTTAATCTCTAAAATGGGAACTGAGCTTGGATGGTCATTCATCCCATGTACATCAGCCTTGACCGTAATGATACTTGTACCATGGGGAAATTTTAATTTCTGATGAAGAGATGAGGGAACAGCCTTGACTTGATGGATCCAGGCCTTCCCAAAAGTAGATTGAAACAGGTCAGGACATCGATCACATGGAAAGAGAACGGCATGGTGATAGGTCCAACAATCACATTCAAGGTAGCCACACCCAAGACCTCCCTCTTGGTGTTATCATAAGCTCGCATGACTTGATCAGACGGAGTAAAGTCCATTGCCTCTAATCCTAGGCAGCTAGCCACTTTCAGTAGGCATACATTCAGGGCGGACCCGTTGTCCACCAACACCATGGGCACAGATTTGCCTCGGGTCATTACAGTGATATACAAAGCTTGATTGTGGTTTCCCCCACCTTGAGGGATGTCCTGATCACTGAAAGATATAGACATTCTATTAGTGGTGCTGGTTAAAGAAGCCACAAGCGTTTCGGGTGTGATGTCAATCGGAGCCTGGCACTAGTTTAAAACCTTGCAAAGAGCTTGGCGATGAGGGTATGAGGACTGAATGAGGCTCCAGATAGAGATGTTTGCTTGGGTCTTTTTCAACTATTTCAGGACATAATCCTCTTCAGGCTCTTGTTGAGGTTTCAATTTTTCTATTGAAGGAGGAACGATATGGCTAATTGGGGTAGTTTCTCTTGTTGTAGTGGACTGAGTTAGTGGTGGAAGGATTCTCCCACTCCAAGTTATTGTGTCAATTTCATCAACAAAATCATTCAAATCGAGGACACAATAGTAGTTTGGAGTGGGATAGATCATGGAGATAGGGTCAGATTCATGTTCATCAGAGGTGATGAAATTGACATTTCCTTGGTGTCTTGGGAGAGGATTAGTGGTGATGTTAGGCTTGGGTTTGGGAGCGATAATGTCTCCACTATCAACCAGATCTTGAATCCGGTGCCTTAAAGCCTTATAGTCATCAGTTCTATGCCCTGACCCCTGATGGTAATCACAATGCTCGTTAGCATTATAGTTCCTGGGAAAAGGGTTTGGTGGTGCTCTTGGCTCTAAGGGCTTAACCAGATGGGCTCCCAAGGATTCCTTGAAGACAGTGCTCAGGGGCATCCCTAGCTCTGAGAAGGTTTTTCTTGATTCCAACCTCATTAGTTTGTGGTAAGAGACAATGTTTACCTCTCCTCTTTTCTGATTGGCTGACTGAGAGGCATTGGAAGTGTAGTTAGTGTTCCTACGGTACCTCGAGTTTGAGGACTCATCCTTGACTTGCCCAGATTGAATCAGATCTTTAATCTTGGAGGCAGTGGCAATAAGTGCTTTGAAGTCCTGGAGGTACTGAGTTTGCAGATGGACTTGGTACTGATGGAGGAGGTTTTTGACGATAATGTCAATCTACTTTTTTTCTGACAAGCGGTTCACCATTTGGGCTGCCTTAAACCTCCACCTTGTAAGGAACACAGTGAAGGACTCCCCTGATCTTTTTTTGGTTGTCTCTAGATCTCGACGGTTGACATCCACCTCGATGTTGTAGTGGTATTGCTTGACAAATGCATTGCAAATGTCATCCCAACTTTTCCTGTGGTTTTGGTCGAGATCTAGTAACCATTTCACAACAGCTCCAGTCAGGGATTGTTGGAACAACTGAGCAAGGAGCTCGTCGTCCACTCCAAATGGTCTCATAGCACCTACATACATTTTCAGATGGGTTTTGGGGCATGTGGTTCCATTGAACTTGTCCATAACAGACATTTTAAATTTGGGTGGAACCCTTGCATTCGGGAAAAGAGCTAGAGAATCGACATCTATCATGTCTTCGTGTTTCTTTATGTTCTTGAGGGTTCTTTCCATAGCCTCAAATTTTTTCATTAATTTCTTGGCCTTTAGAAAACTAGAAAAGTCCCCACTTTGAAAAATATTCGTGGTGGGGGATGGAACAGTGGCATTTAAGTCTAGAAGGGGAGAAGTAGGTGTATCAGGAGCCTTCCCCTTATCAGTCAGATCGATAATGGGAGGAGGAGTGAAAGTGGGAGCACA
>CATKHJ010649155.1:0-15168 GCA_949750685.1 Vernicia montana
GAGGGCGTTCATGGTATCCATATTGATTGGTTTGGCCATCGGTACCTTCCAAAAGAAAAGGAAAAGGGAGGGTAAGAATTTACACTGGAAAAAGGATATACAAATGCAATAGTATATCGGGAAAAATGATTCCCTTTACTAGGTTTATTGGTCGAGTGTTTTTTTTGGGTGATGGATCACCGATTTTTGTTTAAAGGGTCATAAGAATTGGTTCAAGGCATAACCTAGACGCGAGGTTTGTATGCATGGTTATGTCGTGATGCATGTCAAAAAAGATTTCATGGTTTACATGCACAAGGTCTTGATTATTATGGCACATGGAACCTAGGGTCACAGGCTAAGGCAATTACATGCATAAGGGCAAAGGGTGGTTAGGTTTAAGGGTCCCCGTCCCACTAGAGCATCGATATACCTAACCACATATGAGTCAAAGAGACTTGCGTGGGTCCAACAGTACGGATTGCTCGTTATACCACTAAAATGATCGGGGATTTATCACGAGGTGGAATGCTTTCACTATCTCCCAACATACTCAAAGAGAGTTGTCGAGCCAATGCTACTCACCATCCAAAAGTTTTCCTAAATCTAGGGTTAGGCAAGGAGCCTTTTTATGCAAAGTGATGCATGAAAGTCAATTTAAACTCAAGTGCCAAATGGAGATTATTTTGGAAAAAATCATAACCAAATAGTAATCCTCTTATTTGTTTTCCTTTTATTGAAACAGGGTGGCAATTAGTTCCCAGTGGAATCGCCAACTGTGAGGCCTCACCCGAACGCCCCTCCCCTCGCTCAGGAGAAATGATTGCCTTAAGGAAAGGCGGAGCGATTTTTTAGGGAGGTTAAGGTACGGGCTTTGGTGCTCACGATTGGAAGTGGCTATCGCCTCAGAAAATTGATTTTTGATTTTTGAAAAGGATTCAGAAGTCGCCACCCTAATTTATTTATATGGGAAAAATTAAGAAAAAACCCATTTTTGACTCCAATTTATTAATCTTATATTAATTTACCCAAGGATAAAATCACTAACCTTTGAACCAAGTTGAGCTCGGGGACCAGGTTTTTGGTTTTAAATAATCTCGATTTGGCTCTTGAATTTAATTTGACTTTTGAAAATTAATTTCATGAATTACAAGTATTTAATGACAATTTATAATGCATGAGCATGGCATAATTATGAGACAGATGGAAAAAATAAAAAGCAGATATTTAAACATCCACAAGTAAATGAAAGTATTTTCTCTAACCCTTATGGGTATTAGGGAAATCATAAAATCGCTCATTTACTCCAAAATAATTGAATAATTAATTGTTTTAATTGAAATTTACAAGAAAAATATAATTTACGTTTTACTTGTAAAATAAAAGGGGGAAGGGGATTGATTGGGATTTAGATTTGAAATTTGGATTTAGATTCCAAGCTTGCCTACATACCACATTGAATGGGGATCAAAACCCACGTAATTCATTCCACTATGAGGTGGAAGGGGGGTTTAGGGATTGATCAGATTGATTTGATTTGAATTGGGGTGATTTTGGGGTTGATGAGATAAGATGATGTACCTTTTCTTTGGGGGGATTTTAAGTAGGCAGGGTGATTTTTCGGACCGAAATATTGTTTTATCGGTTTTGGTTTTGAAAAAGGAATTAATTTGGTGACTTGGTTGCTTAATTTCCCAACTTTAATTAATTAAAATGATTAATTAATTAAAATGATTAATTAATCAAGTTGAGTGAAAACTAATTAAAAAATTAATTAATTAAAATTAATTTTTAATTAATTAATTAATTGAGAGTAGGTGGAAAGTAATTGAAGAATTAATTAATTAATTAAAATTAATTTTTAATTAATTAACTAATTGGGAGTGTGTGGAAACTAATTGAAAAATTAATTAAAATTAATTAACTAATTGGGAGTGAGTGAAAACTAATTGAAAAATTAATTAATTAATTAAAATTAATTTTTAATTAATTAACTAATTAAGATTACTCAAAATGAGTAAGAAGACTAATTAGAGAGAGAGAGAGAGAAGAGAGCAATTGGATAGCAATCAATAAGAGCTTAAAGGTGTGTGGAAAATGGAGGAGATGATGGGGTATTTATAGGAAAATGAGGTGGGGGTAGTTTAGGAATAGAAAGTGTGAAAAGACCAAAAGGGTTAAAAAAAACAAGTTGAAGAAGGGGGTAAAATGGGAATTTTTGGGAAAAAAGAAGGATTGACGCGATAGAGACTCGCGGACGCACGTCAAAACGGTGCGCGTCCGTGTCAGAAAGTAATTGAAACTAATTGTGTGTGGAAACTAATTGAAAAATTAATTAATTAATTAAAATTAATTTTTAATTAATTAACTAATTGGGAGTGGGTGGAAACTAATTGAAAAATTAATTAATTAATTAAAATTGATTTTTAATTAATTAACTAATTAAGATTACTCAAAATGAGAAAAAAGACTAATTAGAGAGAGAGTAGGGAGCAAGTGGATAGCAAATCAACAAATGCTCAAAGGTGTGTCTGAAGTGGTGAGGGAGTGGGGTATTTATAGGAAAATGAGGTGGGGGTAGTTTAGAATAGAAAGTGTGAAAAGACCAAAAGGATAAGGTTAAAAAGGCTAAAAAACAAGCTGAAGAAGGGGGTAAAATGGGAATTTCTGAGAAAAAAGGAGGAAAGACGCGACAGAGACTCACGGACGCATGTCAGAACAGCGTGCGTCCGCGTCACAAAGTCACGGAGGCTGCCGGATGGCCTGGCGGATCCGCCGGAGGGTCTGGCAAATTCATCGACGAGGCTGGCGGGTGGCTGCGTCAGTTCTACGCTGACGCGTGTTAGTACGACACGTCAGGCGCGTCAGTGTAGAGCGCCAGGATGCTGGCGACGACCGCCAGATGTGCGGCGCGTCCGCGGGCCATCTTGGCGGCGCCCGCGAGAAGGCCTCGCGGATTGGCGTAGATGGCCTGCGGATCCTCAAGCCTCCCAACGGACGCCACGTGGCAACGCTCTTTGGGTCAGTTTTCTGGGTTTTCAAGGGTTCCGGGTCATTTTTCAGGGTATTCTGAGGTCCCAAAAATTATCGGTCAGTGGCGGTGGATCCGCAATTAATTATCGGACATTTTGGCTATCAGTTTTTCTAAAAATTCGGTCAGTTTTGAAAAAATGTTGTCTAGTACAAAAAGTCCAATCAGAGTCAGAAAAGTGTCAGTCTCCTTGTAATATTATGCTTAAAAATCCATTTTTTTTCAAGGGGGTGCTGCCCCCTTGACCCATGCCCGCTAACCGGCTAGCGGGTCCATCGTACCGGCTCTGCATAGCGCACGAAATTTAACAGGTGTCAAGTTGCAGCAGCATCTTAAGAGTGCAAAATTGAGGGTTCATAGATGTCCTCTCATCAGAATTGGCTTGTTTGTAAGGTGATTTTGATGATAGTGAACTCAAGAGAAGGGATGGTACAAGGAACCAAAGTGATGTCTGGGTCAATACTTGGACATGTTTGGGTGAGAGACATGGTCGAAGAGGGATGGTATAGGGAACCAAAGTGATGTCTGGGTCAGTATTTGGACATGTTTAAATGAGAGGGATGGTTGAAAAGGAATGGTATAAGGAACCAAAGTGATGTCTAGGCCAGTACTTGGACATATTTGGGTGAGAGCTATGGTCGAAAAGGAAGATGGAAAAAGGAACCACATTGATGTTTAAGCAATTGTTCCTAAACATTTATGAGTGAAGGATGTGGTTGAGTTTGATAAATAGATGCAAAAAGAGGAACCAAAGGGATATCTAGGCTAGGAGCTAGATATTTTTGGGTGAAAGATGGATTTTGATAAGATATTTTTAGTGAAAGGGAGAGCCTCAACCTATGACTAGTCGGCTCAAGAGATTCTGAAAGGTTCTGGTATGAGGGGAGCCTCGGCTTAGATCGAGTCAGCTCGAGAGATTTTGAAAAGATTCTGGTATGAGGAGAGCCTTGGCTTAGGACGAGTCAGCTCGAGAGATTTTGAAAAGATTCTGGTATGAGGGGAGCCTCGGCTTAGGGCGAGTCGGCTTGAGAGGTTTCAATCGGGTGAAGGAAGGCTGCTTTGTTTAGAAGTATAGTTGTGCAATGGTGTCGTGGTCAGCTTCAAGGAGGTACTGGTCAATTCTAAAAAGATGACGGTCAGCTTCGAGGGGGTACTGGTCAATTCTGAAAAGATGTCAGTCAATTTCGAGGAGGTACTGGTCAATTCTAAAAGATGTTGGTCAACTTCGAAGAGGTACTTGTCAATTCTGGAAAGATGTCGGTCAGCTTCGAGGAGGTACTGGTCAATTCTGAAAATATGTCAGTCGGCTTTGAGGAGGTACTGGTCAATTCTGAAAATATGTCGGTCGGCTTTGAGGAGGTACTGGTCAATTCTGGAAGATGTCGGTCAGCTTTGAGGAGGTACTGGTCAATTCTGGAAGATGTCGGTCAGCTTTGAGGAGGTACTGGTCAATTCTGGAAGATGTCGGTTAACTTCGATGAGGCACTGGTCAATTTTGGAAGGATGTCAGTCAGCTTCGAGGAGGTACTAGTCAATACTGGTCAATTCTGGAAAGATGTCGGTCAGTTTTGAGGAGGTACTGGTCAATTATGCAAAGATGTCGGTCACTTTGAAGAGGTACTAGTCAATTTTGGAAAGATGTCGGTCAGCTTTGAGGGGGTACTGGTCAATTCTGGAAAGATGTCGGTCAGCTTTGAGGAGGTACTGGTCAATTCTGAAAGATGTCGGTCATCTTCAAGGAGGTACTGGTCAATTCTGAAAGATGTCGATCAGTTTCGAGGAGTATTGGTCAATTCTAAAAGATGTCGGTTAGCTTCAAGGAGGTACTGGTCAATTCTGGAAGGATGTCGGTCAGCTTCGAGGAGGTACTAGTCAATACTGATCAATTCTGGAAAGATGTCGGTTAGCTTCGAGGAGGTACTGGTCAATTTTGAAAGATGTTGGTCAGCATCGATGAGGTACTTGTCAATTCTAGAAAGATGTCGGTCAGCTTTGAAAAGGTACTGGTCAATTATGGAAAGATGTCGGTCAACTTCGAGGAGGTACTGGTCAAATTCTGAAAAGATGTCAGTCAGCTTCGAGGAGGTATTGGTCAATTCTAAAAATATGTCAGTTGGCTTCGAGGAGGTACTGGTCAATTATGAAAATATGTCAATCAGCTTCGAAGAGGTACTGGTCATTTATCTTGGCTTATGCATGATGGTGTATGACTGCAAATGATTGCATATGCATAGATGTTTGTGCATAGATGATGCATGTTTATGTATGCCGACTCGCCGTAGGTTGAGGTTCCTTCACCCATACCCATTACCCATAAATGTCTAAACACTCACCTAGACATCAAGCTGTTTGTTTTTCCCATCTTCCTAAAATCACCTTTCAGATAACTAATCATTGGTTCAAGGTATTTAAGTTTACATAAACACCTTTCTACTCGAGATCTAGATTACCTGTCATGGTCATCACTCAAAAATATCACAGATTTGTCAGACCTTCCTAAGATAGCCTTAGGAACCCACCAAAGAGTCATTTTGATTTGGAAAACATTCTGATAAGTGGAGAGTCTTGGCCTATAGTGAGCCGGCTCAAGAGATAAGATTTAATCGATCGGGTGAACCCTCTTGACTTGGCTGATCGGGTGGAGGATCCTTTGACTTGGCTGATCAGGTGGAGGACCCTTAGGCTTGGCTGATCGGGTGGAGGATCCTTAGGCTTGGCTGATCGGGTGGAGGATCCTTTGGCTTGGCTGATCGGGTGGAGGACCTTTAGGCTCGGCTGATCGGGTGGAGGACCCTTAGGCTCGGCTGATTGGGTAAAAGATCCTTTACCTTGGCTGATTGGGTGGAGGACCTTTAGGCTCGGTTGATTAGGTGGAGGATCCTTTATTGAAGTGATTTGGTTGATTATGATTTAAGAGGATTGACCTATCTGTTAGGCAACCTAAGTCTTGGGCTTAGGAGATTGGACTTTCTTTAAACAGTATGAGGGATATACTTTGATTTTGGTCTACGGTGGGACCTTATGGGTGGCTTGGTTTCATCAAGGAGCTGGGGCTCTAGAAATGAGAGGTAGGCTTTCCACAAATGGCTTCGGCGATATGGATTCTGCGAGAGGTTTGGTTGATTCTGGTTCTGCCAGTAGCTTGAGCTTTGTGGTTTTGTTACAATGATTCATGGAAAGGAAAGAATGCATTATTTGGGCTAGGAAGGCTCTTAGGGATGGTGCTTTTAGGATTCAGTAGGATTGGCATAGAGGTTGGGATGGACTTTTTAGAAATGAAAGAGGAGCCGAGCCAAATGGTTTTGGTCTTTTGGTCAATGCTAGAAAGATGTCGGTCAGCTTCGAGGAGGTACTGGTCAATTCTGAAAGATGTTGGTCAGCTTCGAGGAGGTACTTGTCAATTCTAGAAAGATGTTGGTCAGCTTCGAAGAGGTACTAGTCAATTATGGAAAGATATCGGTCAGCTTCGAGGAGGTACTGATCAAATTCTGGAAAGATGTCAGTCAGCTTCGAGGAGGTACTGGTCAATTCTAAAAATATGTCAATCGGCTTCGAGGAGGTACTGGTCAATTCTGAAAATATGTCAGTCAGCTTCGAGGAGGTACTGGTCATTTATCTTGGCTTATGTATGATGGTGTATGACTGCAAATGATTGCATATGCATAGATGTTTGCGCATAGATGATGCATGTTTATGTATGCATGTTTCAGGATTCATGGACCTTTTGTTCGACTTCAATACTACGGATGATCTGTGATGATGCATCTAACCGATGAATGTATGGATGTAAGAGGGTGGATTCACGAGTTTGCTCTGTGTATGATATGAATGCAGTTTGCATGCAATGTCAACTCCTAAATGTGATCTTAGAACAAAGTGACTTGAAGGTTACAAAATGACTCTTTGGTGGGTTCCTAAGGCTATCTTAGGAATGTCTGACAAATTTGTGATATTTTTTAGTGATGACCATGACAGGTAATCTAGATCTCGAGTAGAAAGGTGTTTATGTAAACTTAAATACCTTGAGCCAATGATTGGTTGTCTAAAAGGTGATTTTGGGAAGATGGGAAAAATGAACAGCTTGATGTCTAGGTGAGTGTTTAGACATTTATGGGTAATGGGTGTGGGTGAAGGAACCTCAACCTATGGTGAGTCGGCTCGAGAAATTTGAAAAATATTCTGATAAGTGGAGAGCCTTGGCCTATAGTGACCCGGCTCAAGAGATAAGATTTAATCGATCGGGTGAACCCTCTTGACTTGGCTGATCGGGTGGAGGATCCTTTGACTTGGCTGATCCGGTGGAGGATCCTTTGGCTTGGCTGATCTGGTGGAGGACCCTTAGGCTTGGCTGATCGGGTGAAAGATCCTTAGGCTTGGCTTATCGAGTGGAGGATCCTTTGGCTTGGCTGATTGAGTGGAGGATTCTTTGGCTTGGCTGATCGGGCGGAGGACCCTTTGGCTTGGCTGATCGAGGGGAGGATTCTTTGGCTTGGCTGATCGGGTGGAGGACCCTTTGGCTTAGGTGATCAGGTGGAGGACCCTTTGGCTTGGCTGATCGGGCGGAGGATCCTTTGGCTTGGCTGATCGGGTGAAGGATCCTTTGGCTGGGCTGATCGGGTGGAGGACCTTTAGGCTCAGCTAATCGGGTGGAGGACCCTTAGGCTCGGCTGATCGGGTAGAGGATCGTTTAGCTTGGCTGATTGGGTGGAGGAACCTTAGGCTCGGTTGATCGAGTGGAGGATCCTTTATTGAAGAAATTTGGTTAATTATGATTTAAAAGGATTGATCTATCTGTTAGGCAACCTAAGTCTTGGGCTTAGGAGATTGGACTTTCTTTAAACAGTGTGAGGGATATGTTTTGATTTCGGTCTACGGTGGGACCTTTCGGGTGTCTTGGTTTCATCAAGGAGTTGGGGCTTTAGAAATGAGAGGTAGGCTTTTCACAAATGGCTTGGGCAATGTGGATTCTGCGAGAGGTTTGGTCGATTCTGAATCTGCCAGGTAGCTTGAGCTTTGTGATTTTGTTACAATGATTCATGGAAAGGAAAGAATGCATTATTTAGGCTAGGAAGGCTCTTGGGGATGGTGCTTTTAGGATTCAGTAGGATTGGCATAGAGGTCGGGATGGACTTTTTAGAAATGAAAGGGGAGCCGAGTGATAACTCTATTTTCTTAAAGTTATTTTACCTGTTTAAACTCAAATTTTGGTTCAGTTCTTGAGAATTTAATAATATTATCACTTATTTTAAAGAATAAATAATTCTAACAATTTATAAATAAATTATAAAATATTTTTAGTATTTTATTTTATTTTATTTTGTAGATCAAAATGACATTAATAATGCAGGCGATGATGTCATGATATTAATGATGCAGACAATGATGTCATAATAATAATGATGCAAACAATGATGCAATATGGTGGAAAAAGAAGATGGAAATTGCCTATAAATAGGCATTATCACCTCTCTTTTAAATCATTCAATCATTCAATCAAATAAACAAATAGATATAGAGATTTATATTTTCTTAGTATTTTCATTTTGATCAAGAAGAGAAGTTTTGGAACTCGTGTACGCCAAAAACTATATCCCAAAAAGAGTTCCTCCTAAACTTTTATTTTTCAATTCAATACTAAGTTGTTATTATGATTTCTATTAGATTGATTATTAAATTAATTATTTCTTTCTTCTTAAATATGAGTAGCTAAATTTCTTATCTAGAATTTAGATGTAATCTCTTGATTTGCTTATGACTATCTTTGTTTGATTGATTTAGTTTTGATTATTGGAATTAATATTTTATCTTAGAATTTAATGCTTGTGAATAATTGATCACTATTTGCATGTTTAAAGATATTATGTGAAGTAGCAAGAGTAGAAGAATAATATTAGTTCATTGAGATATTAGACCTAGGGAATTTGTTGTTTAGAGATAAGAACACTCCTTTGTGATTAATTAAAGGATTTCCATAAAACTTAATGAGTTTGTGTTAATTACTTATGATCACGAGAGTAGACATAAGGTTAACATAAATACTTGTGTTGTATCTTGAGAGAGAACACCATATAATTTAGGAAAATCTAATCATTAATTCCAATGAAATTTAACCAATCTAGAAAATATAGAAAAGTCATAGGTAGTCAATTGATGAAATTTAAATCCTAGGTCTTTTTCATATATTGAATTTATCTTTTAATACTTGTTTTTATTTTCCTCTTAATCTCAACTAAATTGATATTCTAAATAATATAGTAATTATAATTTTGGTACTTGATAATACTTTCTCTATGGAATTGATACTCTACTCATACACTATTACTTGCCCACGATCTGTACACTTGCAGAAATCGCGCAACAATAGGTTATAATTTCTTATTTGTTATAATCTTATGTGTAAATATTTAAAGTTGTTAGAGTTCTATGTGTGTAACTAAGGTATATATGTTCATATGTATACAAAAGATGTTAAGTGATAATTGTATATAATAAGAAATATATTATGAGTATATGTATTGATATATGTATAAAAGAACTAAAATAATTGATGTGATATCAGGTTGAGATTTTGGGGATGTGATGTGGTTGTATGTTATTATTGGTTAGTTGCATGAAACCATTGTGGATTGATAGCATGCATGGGTTCTACAGATTTTTGGTGGCTTTAGGCTTACCTACGCCTTAAGACCATTACGGCTCAAAAGTTGGGTCGTGACACTAGTCTTCGAACCAAGTTGAGTTCGGGGACTAGGTTTTAGGTTTTAAATAATCTAAATTTGGCTCCTAAGTTTGATTTGACTTAAAAATTGATTTTATGGATGACGAGTATTAATTGTGATTTAAAGTACATGATCATGACATAAGTATGAGTGCATGGGAAAATAAAGAGCGAGTAATTAAAAAAAAAATCCACAAGTTAAGGAGTGTGTTCTCTCTAGTCCTTATGAATTATAGGAGAACCACAAGTCGCTCTTTGACTTCAAAATAATAAAATTAACTAATTATATTAATTAAAATTTACAAGAAAGTATCAATTGACATTTACATTGAAAATAAAAGGGGAATGAGATTAATTGGGATTTAGATTTGAGATTTGGATTTAGATTCCAAGCGTGACTACGTACCCCATTGAATGGAAATTAAAACCCACGTAGTTCATTCCATGGTGAGGTGGAAGGGTTTAGGGATTGATCAGATTGATTGGGTTGATTTGATTTGGGGGTTGAGTGAGGGTAAGGGGTTATACCTTCTTTCTTAGTATGTGTGGTGGGCGGATGGTTTTGCCGGATCGAAGTTCCGTTTCGTAAAGTGAGAATAGGATGGTGGATTTACATTAACCTTAAAGAAGATTAATTTGATGGTTTGATTACTTAATTACTCAATTTTTAATTAATTAAAATGATTAATTAACCAAATTGAGTGAAAGCTAATTAAAATTAATTAATTAAAAATCGAAGAGAGTTTAATTAATTAAAGTGGTTACTCAAAGTGAGTATGAGAGATTAATTAGAGAGAGAGAGAGAAGAAGCAAGTGGATAGCTATCAACACAAGCTTGAGGGGTGGTTTGAAATGGTGGGGGAAACGACCTATTTATAGGCAAAATGAGGTGAAGGTATTTTGGGAAAGAAAATGTGAAAAGACCAAAAGAGCTGAAAATTGGGCTGAAAAAGGGGTAAAAATGAAATTTCAGAGAACAGGGGACCATCCGCCAGGACGAGAGGCAGATCCACCAGCCCTCTGCGCGAATCCGCATCTCCTAAAAGCGGCAGCCGCTTAAGATGCTGGCGGATTTGTCGGCCAACCTGGCGGACACGCGAGGGAGATGGCGGCAGACGTCGACTTTCTGGTGTGTCTGCCGGACTGTCTGGCGACTGCCGCCATTACTTTTTGTGGATCCGCAGGCTATCCTGGCGGACGTCCATGTGGTAGCCTTGATTTCTGAATTTTTGGGCTTCTGGGTCAATTTTCAGGGCTTTCAGGTCAGTTTTTGAGGCTTTCTGGTCAGTTTTTAGGGTTTTCAGGATTCTAAAAAATTACCCGTTAGTATTGGTGGACTTAAAATTAATTATCAAATAATTTGGCAGTCAAATTTGGAAAAAATTCAATCATTTTTTTGGGAAAATATTGTATGGTATAGAAAGTATGGTGAGGATCGAAAAAGTAAGTCTCCTTGTAGTATTATGCTTGAAAGCCCATTTTTTCGAGGGGGCACTACCCCTTAACCCCTACTTGCTAACCGACTAGCAAGACCGCCTTACTGGCTCTGCATAGCACACTAAACTTAGCAAGTGTCAAGTTGCGGCTGCATCATGAGAGTGCAAAATTGAGGGTTCACAGTAGCAATTGAATACTCATTAACTTCCTATAGAGAAATGTCATTTGCAGATTTGGCATTCCTTATCAGCTTGTTAGTGACAATGACAAACAGTTTGATAATGCCAAAATTAGAGCCTTTTACGACAGCCTCAATATCAGACAACATTATTTCTCGGTGGCTCACCCCCAATCAAATGGAAAGGCCGAGGTGACAAATAAAATGATCCTCCAAGGTCTGAAGAAAAGGCTAGACGGATATGGAAAGAATTGGGCAGATGAGTTACACCACGTTTTGTGGGCATATTGAACCGCACCAAGGGAGTCAACTGGCAAAACTCTTTTAAGCTTGACCTATGGAACTAAGGTAGTGATCCTCGTAGATATTGAGATGCCGAGTGAGAGAGTTAGTTTCTGTGGAGATAGAATAAACAAAGAAGTAAGAAGGATTGACCTAGACCTCCTCTAAGAGCTCAAAGAGAAAACTTGATGAGGGTCACTGTCTATAAACACAAAGTTGCAAATTACTTCAATAAGAAAGTCAAGAACACAGTTTTTTCAGAAGATGATTTGGTAATGAGGTATCTCGAAGACACTGGTAAGTGCGAAGGGACTGGAAAGCTCGCCCCAACATGGGAAGGACCATTCAAAGTAGAGAAAGTCATAGGACCAACCACTTACAAGCTTATAACAATGGAAGGTGTTGAAATCCTACACATTTGGAATGTTCAACACCTCAAGAATTATTACTAGTGAAATGAATGAAATGAAGAAAGCCATACTTCTGCACATATTATTTTCCTTTATCTACTTGATCATCGCCTAAATCCATGAGACCTAAGTGAAGCTTAGGCAGGTAATGGAAAAAAAATGAAATAATATAAAAATAAAAAAGAACCAGGGGTAGGCCAAAGGCACCATAAGACATAGGTAACCCCCAGGCAGGGGAGGTGAAACTTCATATCTCCTCAAACCTATAAGACTTAGGTAAAGTCTAAGCGAGGACTTTGAGATGCCCCTGCAAGAGGGATGAAAGACCTAAGTAAAGTTTAGGAGAAAGATTGCGAGACAATCCCTACAGAAGGGATTGGGGAGGCAAAACTAATAGTTCCATAAGTCCTAAGAAAACATAGGCAGGAGAAGCGAGGCGAGTTGTTCCCAAAGACCTAAGTAAAGCTTAGGCGAAAGTCCGTGAGGCAATCCCTTCCAGAAAGGATCAAAAGACCTAAGTAAAACTTAGGCGAAAGATTGCGAGGCAACCTTTTTAGAAGGTATATATATATATATATATATATTAAAAAAATCATAAACGGAGCCAATAAGCTCGAGATACACTCATGTCTCCAAAGCAAAAAAAATTCAAGTCAAATAGCGAATAAATTAGACGCGAACAATGAAAAAAGGCATGAGGGCCTAGCGAAGGTAAAACTTCAATCATCAACAAAACACGAAGTAAGAAGTAAACCAACAAAAATTTTATTCATTCAACAAATTTTTACAAGAACAATTTCAACAAAAGCTTGCATTACATTCATATAAGCTTAGGCAAAGCTAGAGTTACAAAGTTATAAAGTACACCTATACTAAAGGCTAATCTTCAAAGAGGGAGGCTTGCTGCAAGTCCAAACTGGAAGAGATAATTGACCAGGCATTCCGATCTAATCACTCTAGAGGAAGAAGAAAGCTGCGAAGAGGAGGAATAATGGGAAGAAGTCCTTACAACGCCTGAAACTGCTCTTAGCAGCAAAGTCAGTCTTGGATCTATCCCCCCTCGGTGTTGTAGAGACAACACCCCAGAATAACACAATACGAGCACTCTCCAAGAAAGAATCTCAAATCGGCAAGTGGTGAAGTGCTCGATTGCCCCAATGGTTGGATTAACTCAATACTTGATCCAATGGCAATGGAAGAAGGTCCCTCAAAAGCAGAAGGTATACCTCCTCCAAAGCCCAGTAGGGTGGATGTTATGCTGGTTGATGCAACTAAACCCGGTAAATTACGTTGATGAATGCAACTAATTGCATAGTTACTGTTCTTGAATAACCATGAAAATTTATCCATGGTGGAAAGAAGAGTACCGGGGTCACCATCATCATAAGGAAAGTGATTAAGATACATAACAAAGAAGATTCAAGAAGAAGAGATTTTCCAAAAATAGAGAATTCTGGAAGAGATAAAGTTTGAGAAGACTTGAAAGCAAATGTAAGTGCTTGGCCAGTGAATTTATAGACATTGGGAGTCAACCTCTAAGATTGATGACCGCAATTAATGGTAGTAAACCATCCAAATTCTAAGAAACTCGAGAACGAGCGCCATTAATGATGAAAGTAAACCGAAGAGACGAGCTGGATGAGATAACCGTCATTTCTACTTCTAAGAAAAATAGAAACTACTCCATTATTGATGGTGGAGAATTCAAAGACGCGACTGTTGAAATGCTCGAGAGGCCTCATCATCGAATGTAATAACTGTCACTCTCAAGCCATGCCACATGTGTCGAGACTTGTCGCTTCAAAGGTTGTAAAAATAATTGCCCCTAAGAGAGAGGGCAAGGACTCGAGTATCTAAAGGGATAATGAGGGCAGTAAAAAGGAATGCCTTTGCTTAGTTAAGAGCAAAAGTAATCAACCACAAAGAGTCCAATAGGGGAGCCCCAAGATGTAGGGGAAGTTACAAGACCTAAAAATGAGCCTAAACAAAACATCACGAGGCAATGTCGACTAAAAAATGCTCGAACAGTAAAAAATGCTCCTGTTGCACGGGTACCAAAATGGTATTAACCCAAGTGATTTAGTCCCAACCTCAGGCCTCAATCGACGAAATTGAGGGAAGAGAAGAAGAAATAGAGATTGGAGACTCTAAGAAACAAGTCGCATAAAAAAAAGGCCGACCACAGTGTTAGAAACATTGTTGCCACCGCAAATGTCTATAGCATAATGACTGAAAATTCACTCTCACCAGCCTTAACCAACTGAACAATTGTACCTGCCAAGCAAAACCTACCAAAAAATAAAGTAATTTCTACCTTTCAATCCTCTAATTTCATAACCCTTTATGTTGACTTAAGTTGGGGCTTCAACTTAGTCAATCTCTATTTTGATCTTGACAATCAAATTGAATTGGTCTAACATTTCTTTTAAGTGTATTTTTACAGAGTAAAAGCAAAAATCAAAAATTGAGAATGAAGAACATAGTCAATTTCCTAAAATTTCTGTCTGACCTATAATTCGCGCCCGCAACAAAGGTTTAGCGCCCGCAATATGATCATCGCCACCGCTTTACCCAAATAGCGACCGCTATTGAGATATTACAGAAAATAATCATTTCATCCAGTAACGTGCGCGGTCACAGTTGCGAACGTGACTATGAGCGCCATTTGAAGATCGCGACTGAAACCATCATGTTGCGACCGCAACATTCATACACCATAAAAGAGTTGCAATGGTAATATGAGTAGCGAACAGGATTTAGCCACGTGGCACTAGCCGTTGTGACTATATGAACATAACGCCCGAGAAATGGTCATTGCGACTGCAATATGTCCATAGCGACCAAGATAAGGGCTTAGCAATCGCGATATTGGCCTGATAGAGCATTTAATACGGATTTTGTAGCTGTTAAGTGAGATTTGCTCCATACCTTTTTGTAACAGCTCTTTTATGGAGGGAAACTATAAATACCCCTCATTAAGAGTCTTCAAGACACACAACAACCTCTCTAGCTACAAAACTCTTGCAAATTTAATTCTCAAACTTTCAATTTTCATTAAACACCTTGTGTGTTTGTTGTAAGAGCATTCATTGCTCAAAAGGGTTTAGTGTGAGCCATCAAACACTTGTTAGGT
>CATKHJ010649634.1:0-27083 GCA_949750685.1 Vernicia montana
TTCAACAGAGATTTTAAATCATAGGTTTTCTTTAAACCCTAATTATTTTTTTTGTTCCAACCACAATCACTATCTATTCTAGCCCTAATTGTTGAGATCTAATTGCCCCTAATTGCCTTAAGCTTTTTTCTCCTGCATCAAATCCCCTATTTAAACATTTTTGCACTGTGAAGTGTGCCTGGAATTATTACGTACTTTTGTTGGTTTAAACTGGAGTGGTAGCAAAGATGCCACTATTCTCTGGAATCATGCTTCTTTTACACTCTTTTGCAGTCTTTGGATGGAGATAAATGCACATATCTTTAAAAATCAGAGAATATCCATTATTTTATTGTGGTACAATGTGGTGTTTTTTGTTCTCTGTGAGCTTATGTTTCTAGAGCTTTTAGAGGGGTCTCTTTGAACATTATCCAGCGCCATGAGGGCTTTTGTTTTACATTTCTTGTTGCAAGTAATTTTTTGAGTTGTAGAAGGATTTCTTGTTCTCCATAGTTGTATACTATTTTCTTTCTTCCTCAATAATATTTTTCTTGTCCAAAAGAAAAAAAAAATGCAAAAGTGCATGAGAATTACAAGTGGAACTAAGAAGAGTCTGAGCTGGAGAAGTAGAATGATTAGAGTTTATGACATTGTTCCAATTTCAGTCTCACTTTAAAGTTTCTAAAACTTGATAAATTTTTTTATAAGTTGGTCTCTTGTACATGTACCAAAAGGTTATTGGTTGTATGATCATTTGCAGAGCTCTTGGACAAAACAAGCTGTAGAGGTTGACAGTCCCTGGCCAGTGTCTCCATGGGATCAAGTTGCTGAATGTCCTGATAGCACTTGTGCTCAAGTTATCCACTCGAATGCTGAAATATCGGGTAATAAACAGGCTCCTGGAATCACTGGAAAAGAGCGTGAACAAAAGGAGGAACAACTCGGTATTCAAGAGAATCTGTGTATTATGGCTTTGCATGAGCTATTCTTAAATTTTTTGGTTGCTCAGGTTCTTTTCTTCTTCTTTTATGCCCTTTTTGCTTTCCTTTTGCTTGTGTCAAACATGTGGTGGGCCATTTTTTATCTTTCAGATAATGCAATTGGTAAAGAACCGAAGAAAGTTGTGCCAGAAAATCTAGATTTACAAATTGAATACCAAGTTGAAGATCCAATCAAACTTGTAGGGGCAAAACAAAAGAATCTGCTAGAGAGGGGATCTGGTAAATTCAAGGAGCAAATAGATAAAGCACAGCTAGATCTCAACAGTGAGAGTCCATCAAACCAATTAAAATATGAAGCTGTTAATTTGATAGGCTTCCCCACCAACACTGCCGATCCCCTTATGGATAGCACAGAGTTTGAGGCATCAAAACATTCCAAGATCTTGGATGTCAAAAATAAAGCCCCTACTGATGCTAAAGAGACACCACCTCTTGAACTTTGTTTAAAAAGACTTAGAGGAGTTCAGGATGTTGGGACAGCAGTTGTGGAAGACCGAAATGTCTTAAGACGCTCAGACTCCTCAGCTTTTTCTAGGTATGAGAAGCATAAGGACCTACTTTTATATTCTAATATCAAATTAGTGATCCTAAACAATTTATATTTACTGTCTACATTTTGAATAGCTTGTCTGTATATGTTTTCTGCTATGCAGGTATAATGCAGCTTCAAATGCAAATAAGGCTCCCTGTGCAAACATTAGAAGTGGCTCTCCACATGATTGTAGTTTAGATATTACTAAAAAAGGATCAGTTTATGATCTGCAATCTCATTCAAATGGTGATCATCCTAATCAATGCTCAAATGCTGGTAGCAATAACATCGATATGGGCTCCACCACAAATCACACCTTCACTGAGTCTGCAGTCTTGAAAAATAAGTCAGCAGGATCATCTACAATAAAATATTTGCACCCACCTGGTTTCCAGCCTGTGAAAGGTGACCCACTATGTAATACTCAGCAGATTTTATCAGAGAAGGCTGATGACATAGCCGGTACAATGATGCTGTCTCAACCAAGAGGCACCATTCAAGAACTCCAAATTCATCATCTCACTAACCATTGTGATCATCATCATCTTCTCCACAACATGCAGCCACAACAGCAACTGACGCCACCCAACCATGATGATTCATCATTGAAGAAAATGGCTGAAGCTGTTCCACATTGTGGGTCATCCAATATGTTGGGCGGGCCTGTTGAAGGTAATGGTGGCAATTATAGCATCAATAGAAGTGCTTCAGGTAGTAACCATGGCAGCAATGGACAAAATGGGAGCAGTACTGCAGTTAATGCTGGAGGGACTAATGTAGAAAGTGATAATGGGATTGCTGGGAAAACTGGAAGCAGGGATGGTAGTGGGAGTGGAAGTAGGGATGGAAACAGAACAGATCAATCCAAGTTTTCTCAAAGAGAAGCTGCCTTGACCAAATTTCGGCAGAAGAGGAAGGAGAGATGCTTCTGGAAAAAGGTACTGTTAAAAATTGATTTCTTTCTAATAGGGGTTTCAAATTACTACATCAAGACATTCCTTCCTTTCACTTCCTTTGGTTCCCTGTGTGGTTCTTCTTTTTCAATGCCCTGTTTATAGAATGATGTCCTTCCGTACTTCATTTATGCATGTTTGATTCAAAAGATCTTCATCAATTACATAAGAAATGTGGAGAATCAAGCTTTTACTGGCTCTTTTCTTTTTCATTCTTCAGTCTAAGATGTTCTCCTATCTTCAACTTTCATCGCCTTTTCCTTTGCGCCTTTGCTGTATGTGTAAATTTGTTATCATGCATTTGCTTATTTGGTATTTTTGTGTTAAGATGTCAAGTTGTGGCTATAAATTAATTATGATTTTCGTATCCGTTATGGAATATGTTTCTATATTGGATAGATTTCCTCTTCATACATTGCTTGGACATCTAAATTTCCTATTTTGTTGGGGATACTGACAAAAAGTTCTTGAACTTTTTAAGCGAATTTTTGTTTGAATGCTTCAACTTTAAATCTTTTCAATCATGTGCTTGAATATATAATTTCTTCTTATTATTTTTTTTAAATTGAAGTGCATTGGCTTCCAAAATGCTTGCAGGGACATTCGACTTCAACTTTTAAGTGAAATAGTACTTGACCTCTTTCATTCAACTTCTCAATAATTTATATTGTGTTGAGTACAATAATTGACAGATTGATAACTACTGTCTCCCACTAACATACTACTTGCATAGAAGAACTCATAAAACAGGAAACTTACAAACAACTGAACATAAACATAGAAATTAAATAACTAAATAATAATTAAATAACTGCTGCCATAAACTCAAGGCTTGGCTTCCATTTACTGTTCCTTATGAGCCCCCTTCTTGTGCCCATGTGTGAACCGTTGATAGACCAATACAAAGTTACAAACAGTTCCACTCTTGACTTTCTTGCCACATCCCTAACAACCTATCCAGCTGGGATTATTCTGCATTTTTTTTTTCCCAACTCAGCTTGAATCTTTGGAGAAAATGGTCTTCGTTGTCTACGTCGG
Organism: Vernicia montana; assembly: GCA_949750685.1. Classification (NCBI taxonomy): domain Eukaryota; kingdom Viridiplantae; phylum Streptophyta; class Magnoliopsida; order Malpighiales; family Euphorbiaceae; genus Vernicia; species Vernicia montana. Next base: position 3,504 of record CATKHJ010649634.1, read on the forward strand.
CATTTTGGAAAGCTTAAATGGTTAAATGCACTTACATTATCCCTATTTTGTTCAATGGAAGTTCAAGTATTTCTGTTGCCATTATCCCTATTTTGTTGGGTGCTTCAACCTCTAATATAAGGGAATCTGAACCTACTGAGACTTCCTATTACCCTGGGATTTGTACGCACTTGCATGAATACTCACTCAACATGATTTTGTCTGTGCTCAGCCCTTGTGCAAGCACATGCACTGATGCACATGCTCATGCATATCACATTTATATTCAGTCACAAGCCTAAGCAAGTAGTTTACATTTTCAATGGGCAGTCACCTTGTTATAGTTCCATCATTAAAGCTTGATCTCGGAAAGGAAACTCTGCAGAAAGTTCTTTCCTTGAATTCTTCGCATGAAAGTTGCAGCTCTTAGGCCTTGAACATGCAACCAAGTTTGCTATATTATTATTGTTGCATTAGGCGATGTCCTCTTAGTTAAAATTTTTGTTTTTAATATTATCCAACTTTGGTTGTCAAATTTTAGAGTTGCACACTTCCTCGTGTCGATTAGAAGTTGGAATCTCTTCCATTAGTGTGGCATTACCATTATTATTTTTTGTAGTTTCTATTTATAGAATATCGACCCAGATGCATTTTTTCCTAGGTCTACTGGCAAGATTTTCCCTATAATTCAAGCACAGTGATCTTTGACAGTTACCACGCCACATATATCCCTATTTTGTCCAACTGTGTGTAATATTTATAATTTCAATAAAAACTAGTTAAATCTTGTTTTATAAAAGATTCCCTACCTTCTACTAATTGTCCTAGCTTGCAAGTTTATTGAAGTAAGAAGAAGCTTGAATTGTTTTTTCTTTTTTTTTTTTTTTTTTTTTTAATGTTTTAGGTTCGGTACCAAAGCAGGAAGAGATTTGCTGAGCAAAGGCCTCTTGCGCGGGGACAATTTGTGCGGCAGACAGCAAATGAGAGCACAAGCAGAGCGGCAGAGAGCTAATTGGCCCCTTGATCTGATAGTTTAAAAAAAAAAACATGGAGTATTTGGAGGCGTAGGTGCTTGACATCATTAGATGGACAAACATGAACAATATTCATTGATGTGAACTTTGATTACTAAACAGTATTTGTTGCTTAGAACTATTAACTGCTACTTCTTGAGGAAGGCGGTAACCCTTGAAGAGGCTATCCTTCCTTCTGCAATAAATTGGTGTTTATATTTTGTGTTGGTTATCCCAAACTTACTAAACAGCGGATTGTTTGTGAAAACTGAAAAAAGACCGTTTGGTGTTTTCTGAACTCTGAAGTTTTCTTATGAAGATGCTATTTTGTTGTTTATAATTATATAGTAGATGTAATCAAGAATGCTTGTGTTTACCATACTTGAAGATGGAGAATCATAAATCAAATTATCTATAAAAGCATTGAAACTGATGCTGAGAGATTGTAGAAATAAAAAACCAGCCACATTCTAAGATTTACAAGCCATGCTGATTTGTGAAGCTTTTCGCAACAGATGATATGTTGATTCTTGAATAGAGGGTTGCATTAAGTGTATAGATATATAAATCTTGATTATGCTACAAAAAGATAATAATTGAATTTAATATTAATACATTATAATTTACTTCTATTTTATAAAAAAAAATATTAATGATTAGCCCAACATAGAAGCCCATCTCGCTACTGGTGCGACACCATTTAATAAAAAGAAAATTACATTCTTTACTTATTTTTTTTTTTTTTTTTTTTGTTTTTCACGCCCACTTTTAAAATTTTATTTTTCTGCTAATTCATTTTTTCTTTTACACGCTTTTTACCAACCCTCATTTATGAAAGTAACTCAATCCACTCATGTAACACAATAAGTTTCAAAAACGTCTAATCACTTTGCCGTTCATTAAGTTGCTCAGTGGTTGTTTCACAAACAAGCATGGATGATTCCTACATCAAAGCTGGATCTGCTCAATACACATCCTGCAAATGGCACTTGAAGCTGCTGCTTTTGGCCACCTAAATTTCTCCTGTAATTCGAATGATGTAACTTCAGAGCCAAGAGATGCTGAGAACAAACCTTGCACAACTAAAAACTTTAAAATTTCCTTCTGCACCCGAAACTTTATTTCAGGATCCAACTTAAGATATTTCAAAATATTTGGAAGGGACTCCACAACCCAAATTTTCAAAAAATCAGAATTTCCAATTGCACTACCTGAATCCTTATTCTCTACTGAACTTATCTTTGAATTATCATCAGTTGTCTGGCTTTGATATGAAGATTCCTCTGAAATGTGACCTTCATCCACAAACATGTTCATTAGATTCTGAATAAACAACATATAGCCTGCCTCTGTTTTGAAATCTGCCATCAAAGCTTTTACTGTTTTTGTTCTTGTTATGTTATCAAATTTTCCATTGCTATGCTTCTGCAAGGCCACTATGACAGCAACCCTTCTAACATCATCATTTGCAACCCAATCTGATAATTCTTTAAGAAAATGCTGCCCAACTTTATACAGCCAAGAGTCTTTAGTTGAAAGTATATCCATCAGGCACTGAACAAGTTTGTTTGACAGTACAACTGGAACAAAAGATGCAGGTAGCCTTGGGAGTAGCAGCAGCAGAACATCAAGTGCCAAGTGCTTACGATCATGAGATGACAAAACAAGTGATCCCTCAATGATAACCTCGCAAAAATTCTGAATGCTCTTTGCAGTTTCCTCATCAGAAGAGCTAGACTTGCGACTTTTTTTATGCTTCTTAAGAGAATTAGAAGCTGACAGCCTATCTTCAGCTTGCAAAACAGTTTCAGGTAAAAGGATATTTACCAGGAAAGGCCACACACTATGAACTCGAGGTTGACAGAAAGTGGATTCCTACCATGTTCCACAAAAACAAAAAAATTGAGTTTAGTGTTATACTTTCTTCCTCCATGATATTACTTGTGCAGATGATTGATTAATAATTTACCTTCAAGCAGTTACCAAGCGAGGACAAATGGTCGGAGGAAAAAAGCCTGCTAGGGCTAAATGGATGTGGCAGAATATTTCCAAATGCCATGCTATCAACAGAAATTTTCTCCCGAATTTTCAAGGCTAAAAGCAGAGCGTCAGAATTTCCAACATCTGTGGCTCCATCAAACCACTCACGAAGACCAGGAGTCTCAAGTACATGATTCAACACAACCTCAGTTGGCAACTGCACGCACAGGACATCAGTAAAAGCATCAAGAGATAGGGAACCAATTACCAGATACACTTCCCACATGCACACAACTATACATTTAAGAAAAAAGGAACAACTTTGAAGAGGTACATACATAATGAGTGGTGGACAGGAAAAACTTATGTGAAGGGCTAGTGCCTTGTAGTCAAAGTGGAAAAAAATAAAGGACCTTGTTATTTTTGCTTTTACTTGGTCTTCGTATAACTTTTGGATCTTGACAATTAAAAAGTTATGTTCTTCCAATAATGAGGAGAAAAAGAAATTTAAAAACAGCAGTGAAAAACATAAAGCACCAGAAGCAGGTTTCAAGTATTGCTTGGTGCAGTTACTGTGATTTGAAAAGCACAGTTAAGAAGGGTGTAAGGATGACTCCCCAAGAAGTTTACATGGTCGAGATAATAAAGCATTAAGCACCACTGCAACAATTGACTAATTTCAATAAGAAATCCAATTACGCAAGGCACCATGCTTATTTATAATTAAAAAAAAAAATTACTTTCTAGCAAGCATGAGTTCATGTTCAGGGATCAAAAACTGCAGAAATCAGTGACAACTACTAAACAATCACCAAGATCCGAAAAGGTTGAGCATAAATGTACAACCAGTTTTCTTTATTTATCAGGATAAGATACCTTTTCAATCAAATCTAAAATAACTGCAACAGCAGGTTCCTGCAAATATCGCTTCTTTGATGCAAGTGAGAGTAGAGCATTGGTGAATTCCTTGATTAATGGAGTCTTTTGATCAGATATCCACTCTTGAGTCAGTCTTCCTGATCGAGCAAGAGCACCATAAGCAAATAAGCGACCTAATAGACAATCCCTTACTTCCTGCAGAGCGACAGGTAAATAACTTAAGAAACGTTTTGAAGCAGACAGCAATTTAACACACAAAATACTGATACTTGCTCACCTGACCCTTCATTGATGAAGAAACTTCTAACATATCCACTATTAGTTTCATTAATGAGTCCACTTTGACACTAGGAATTGTACCAACCAACAAAGTCAAACCTACTGCAAATCCCTGTCTCGCACACTTGAAAAGCAAAGCCAAAGTGTGCATTACACAAAAGTTAGACAATGGCCACAATTTATAAGTAGCCTATGTAATATATATTGCAGAGTAAATCATCCAACTCCCATAAAGTTGGATATGATTAGGCCCCCTAGCCAGACAGCAATAGATGTCATATGAATATTCTACAAAAGAATAATAATGAAAAGAGAATAAAATTCTGCATATATGATAGCTCTAAATTTCCTTTTAAACAGTTGTCATAAATGATACACAAATAAGTTTGAATTTAATAACATGGGAAATAAGAACCAGAAGGCACACACCTCATTTAACATAAGAAAACAGATATCTACTAAGGTGAATTATAAGTGTAGAGCATTAACACGTTTGATAGATACAAGTGAACAATTATCACCACAATCACTGATCATTGCATTATTAACACAAAGGCCATGTTTGATAAATGGCAATGGAATGTAATGTAATCAAATGCATTATTAGTGTAATGAATTAACAAAGAATGTTATTAAGACATCTAACTTATGAAACTTTCCATGAAAGACAAAAACTAAGAGCAGCCAGACAAGTATGAGTTACATACCAAAATAAGTGAAAACCGAAACAATGATATTAACTATTATCAGCTAAGGGTCAATTACCAAGGTGAATCAACTTCTTTGAACTCCAATAAAGGTTTCATCCTCTAGAATTGAATTTCAGAAATAAAGTATCCATTGTGTATATTGCATCATATTTCCATCACCAAACAACAAATACAGGGATATACATGCATAGCTTTGATGACAAAGAAATAAATACAGACTATGCAATTTAATCATACCTCTCTTGATGATGAAGCACCACGAATAAGCCTACGAACAGCGTATCTCAAAGAAGGTGCACAATTATTCAACCCATCATATTTTTCAGCTTCCAATTTCAACCCACCTTCAATCAACTCCTTATTTTCAACCATTTCATATGCCTTCTGAACCTCCTGTAACTCGGTCACCAATCTTTCAGCTGCAGCTTCTCTAGCAGGAACATCAGCAGATGCTAAGTCCTTAAAAACATCAATATGGAACTCAGGCAAACCACTACTGGATGAAGCCACCATCTTAGTTTCATCAGCTTTAGTATCTAACTCCATTGGTTTAGGTTCAGGTTTAGGTTTTGATTCTTGATTTTGTGAAGAAAGGCGGCGCCTTTCTTTATCCAAACCTCTCTTTTCTTTCCTCCTTTGCATAATAAGTTTCATACTAGGAACACCAGAGGGACCTGCACTAGCAGGAGCATCCCCATGTACTACTGTTTCTACATCTTTTTCCTTACCCTTTTTCAATTTCTTTTTAGAATGATTAGAAACTACATTATCAGTATTTGTATCTATCAAATTCTCAACTTCATCTACAGAACCAGAACTACTTCTTTTCTTGCTTCCCATTAAAGCTTCAAAATTTCTATGAAACAACAGAGAAAAATAAGAATATCAATCAAACTCCATGAAAATCAAACAAATTACATATAAAAAATAAAAAATATCCAATAGTTATTAACACTAAATGAGCTAGCTAACTTAAAATTTTCACTAAAAAAATGAACTTTAAATTTAAAAAAAGAAAAAAACACACACAGACATGGAAAAGGAGAGAAGGAAACCCTAATAAATGGGAATATATGTACCTATAATATACAGAGAAGAGAGATAAAATTAGGTTAGATTGGTTACTGAGAGAGTTGTAGTTTCCGGAAGCGGCAATGAAAAACCCTAGCCAATGACTATGATTTTGAAGAAGAAGAGGAAGAAGAAGAAGAAGAAAGCTTAAGCGAGACAAATGCCAGAGATAGAAAAGCCCATAAACATAAAGCCCTTTGATATCGGCCCATTATGGCTTTTTCTGTTTTTTTCTGGGTTTTTTTTTTTCCAAATTTGATTAATTGAAATTTTATTGACTTTGAGCCAAGTTTTATAGTATAATTGAGTCTGAATCTAAATAAAAATTTAATTATTTTTAAATAATTAATTTGTAGTTTTTTTTTAAATTTTAAATTGTGTACACAACTAGATAATATATTATAAGGATGTATTTAGTTTTATTTTTGTCAATTCTTAACTGTTAATAATTATAATTAATTATAAAATATATGTTAATTGAGTGGTTAAAGTTGCAATTAATATGTAAAAATGTGAATTTTTTTTAGTATTGGATGATAAATAACTAATTTATTCTAATTTTACATGGATTGAAATTAAGCATTTTGTATATATCTATCCATCCGTATCCAAATTAAAACATTACACATCAACATTAAAAATTTAAGATATCCATCAAAAGATGAGTTAAAATCATAAATTGGATGAGAGAAGTTATGGGAAAAGGGAGAGTTATTCTATTATGTTGCTCATAAAGAAATATATATACAGGACTCCATGGTAGCAACAAACAATAGGCAAACACAAACTAAAGGGAGAAAAATTTTACATATTTTTTACTATATTTCTCATAATTAATTTAATTTATTGAGAGATCTTATAGTGTTTGAAGAACTATTAGTTTTTTTTTTTAATTTTTTTTTTTGAGATTTTTACTATCAGTTTTTATTTATTATTTGGTATGAGATAAGTAAACTCGCAAAGTTGAAATTTTTGAGAAAGTAACAAATTTTGCTTATTTGATTTGTAAAATAAGTTACATTTCACATAAAGTAAAAATCTCTACTCTCTGTACCATACAACAAGTAAATTATCAAAGGGATTAGGCGGTTGAACTTTTTAAGTAAAAAAAGTGTAGAAAAAGATAAAAAGATAAAATTATCCTAAATTATATTATTTTTTAGTGCAAATAAGGTATCATTAACAATTAAAAATTATATTTTTCAATAATTTATAAATGAAATAAACATGATTAATACCATCCTTCTCGGAAATAGATATTTTATATCAAACGAAGTTTAAGACACTTTTCTATCTTACGAGTCGAGTTAGCTATTTCAAGGTTAGATTTAGGGTGGGATTTTCTTTCAAGTAACATGTCAATAGCTTTTTTTTTTTTTTTTTTTTTTGGCCATCTAGTTTTCAATTTTCTAAAATAAAATAGGAATTTTGTGGTGGTTTGATATGCCCTCTCATAGGTCTCTCCATCAAATTTTGGCTTTTACAATACTAATGGTTTCTCATATAAAATTTTTGGGTGAGATACAATATCAATAAGAATATTATTGGAAATCTAGACTTGGTCTATCCACCAATATCAAATAGTTCCTGTGTCAAATTTCCTTTTACAAGGATAATTTTAAATTAGGTTTTAATCACACACATAAGTTGGTGAGCAATTTGGGGTTTTTTATCCGGCTTACTTTGGAGTTTAAATGGCTTCATTTGGATTCTTGACATTTCAAGCTATATATTTAATTTACATTCAGTGCTAACTCTCATCTTTGCATCTCCTTATTGCTGTTACTTGTTAGTATCTCTTCCACTTTTGTTGCCTCTTATCTAACTACTGTTTAGATAGATGGGTGTGTTTTGGTGTGACTTATGAGAAAAAACCTTTAATTTATTGTTGTAATTTGTCTAGTGTGCGAAGATGATTTGTAACTTCTCTTGCTATCGTATTCGTAGGAAAAGAAAAACAAGACAGAGGTTGAATAGGAGAGCAAACATACTCCAAACCAAGCCGGATATCCAAGATTTTTTTAATAATCCTCTTGGCAATTGACCGAAGAGCAGTGAGTATTATAAAAAATCTCAAGATAGGAAACAATCATTTCAGAAAATTTTGGTTATTGATATACTAAAATGGGGCTCACCCTCCATCATGCAGTTTTCAAATGAACAAAAGGACTCTTTCCTAATACATTCAACCTCCACTGTTTAGATACAAAACCGCTAGAAACCATATACCCTAAAGAGAGAATAAAAATTTAGAAGATTCATCTTTAGAAGTGGTTCAAGTCCATTCAAAAGAAACTATCAAAGCTGCTTCCGGCTAATTACTCACTTCTTCACTTCCTCATACTCTGCCTCGGGTGGCTGGTCGCCACCTTGTGAACCACCAGATGCACCACCACCACCACCACCACTGCCCTTGGACATGTGCTCTCCAATCTTTGACACAGCTTTGTTTGCAACATCAAGCTTGGATTTGATCTCCTCAATATTATCTCCACCCAGTGCAGTCCTCAATTCTGCAACTGCTTCTTCGATCTCCTTGGCAATTTCAGCAGGAATCTTTTCCCTGTACTCATTCAAACTCTTCTCAATGCTGTAGATAGTAGTGTCTGCACTGTTTTTAATGTCAATCAATGCCTTCCTTTCTTGATCTTTCTGAGCGAATTGCTCAGCCTCCTTGACCATCTTCTCAATCTCATCTTCTGACAGACCACCAGATGAACGTATGGTGATCTGTTGTTCTTTCCCGGTGGACTTGTCCTTGGCAGAAACAGTGACAATACCATTGGCATCAATATCAAACGTGACCTCAATCTGAGGCAAGCCCCGAGGAGCTGGTGGAATACCCACTAGTTCAAACTCTCCCAAAAGCTTGTTGTCAGTTGCCATCTCTCGCTCACCTTGGAGCACCTTAATACCAACCTGGGTCTGGTTATCAGCTGCTGTAGAGAAGACCTGAGGTCCAAGGAGAACCAGTCAATGCATAAACTACTTTATCACCACAAAAACTAAAATGACACTATAATAAAAATAGTTAAGTCAAAAATAGATGCCAACAAATAACCACTTCAAATATGTATCTACAAAGTAAACCCCGCGCCCCCCCCCCCCCCCCCCAAGCACAGACTAGGTAAAAGACGTATCAGTTTATCCTGGTTGTAATACCTTATCTATCATGTGTCCTCTGAACCAAGCATAATTCCTTTTGAGTGGGACAAAAACTAAGGGAGATTATGAAAATGCATTCCAAGCAAGTCCAAATGCTTAAACAATTTCAACAATTTCACAGCAATTTCACAGCAATGCTTTACCTGACTTTTCTTTGTTGGAATTGTTGTGTTTCTGTTGATCAACCTTGTGAATATTCCACCAAGAGTCTCGATACCAAGTGATAAAGGAGTGACATCCAGAAGGAGCAACTCTTTGACATCCCCACGAAGAATGCCACCTTGGATTGCAGCTCCTAAAGCAACTGCCTCATCAGGATTTACACCTTTGCTTGGGCTCTTTCCAAAGATCTCTGATACTATCTCTTGAACCTTTGGAACACGGGTCATCCCTCCAACAAGAAGGACCTCATCAACATCTTTGGTAGATATGCCAGCATCCTTCAAACAGTTTTTGCATGGGTCTCTTGTCCTCTCAATCAAGTTATTGACTAAACTTTCAAATTTAGATCTGGTTAGTGTAATGTTGAGATGCTTTGCACCTGATGCATCAGCTGTGATAAATGGCAAGTTGATATCGGTCTGGGCTGTTGACGAGAGCTCTATCTTAGCCTTCTCTGCTGCTTCGCGCAACCTCTGTAGAGCCAGCCGGTCCTTTGTTAGATCAATGCCTTCAGTTCTCTTAAATTCACTCACTAAGAACTCCAGCAGAGTATTGTCAAAATCCTCTCCTCCCAAAAATGTGTCGCCATTTGTTGCTTTCACCTAAATAGGGCCATTCCATTAGCTTAATTTCCGAACTAAATAAACAACAAAACCATGCTAAATAGTGAAAAACATATACCTCAAAAACACCATTAGAGATCTCTAAAATTGAAACATCAAATGTCCCACCACCAAGGTCAAAAACTGCTATTAGACCCTCCTTGTTGTTCATACCATAGGAAAGTGCTGCAGCAGTGGGCTCATTAATGATTCTCTGCACATCAAGGCCAGAAATTCTCCCAGCATCCTTTGTAGCTTGTCTTTGAGCATCATTGAAATAGGCTGGTACAGTGATAACAGCTTTTGTAACTGTCTTTCCAAGGTAGGACTCTGCTGTTTCTTTCATCTTTGTCAAAATGAAAGCACCAATCTGGCTAGGGGAATACTGCTGTCCATTGGCCTCTACCCATGCATCTCCATTCGGAGCCCTCACTATCTTGTATGGAACCATTTTCATCTCTTTCTGGGTCTGAGGATCATCAAACTTCCTACCAATTAAACGCTTAGTTCCAAAAACAGTATTGGTTGGATTGGTCACAGCCTGACGTTTTGCTGGAGTACCCACAAGTAGCTCTCCCTTCTGGTTGAAGGCAACCACAGAAGGTGTGGTCCTAGATCCTTCAGAATTTTCAATGACTTTGGGATTCTGTACATAATCTCATAACCATCAGAAAACACCAATAACAGAAAATCTAACTGAAAATAAAAGGATATTTAATTCAGAACATTATACTTACCTTCCCCTCCATGACAGCAACACATGAATTGGTGGTACCCAAGTCAATACCGATAACATCATTGCCAGCAGGTTTTGAACTATATAGATGAGAAAAACTCAAGATTTCAGCGATCACAGAATATAAATTTTCACTCCTACAAAATGAGACCAGTATCCTACATTACCTGAAAGCTCTTGAAAAACTTGCCCAGTTATGACCCAGGTTAGAGGGGGCCCATGACGGTTTCACATTGCCAGTCAACTGCCAAATAGAGGAACAAACTATAATTAATTGGCTGTATCAACACCAATCTTCAGAATATATACTACAACAAAAAACAACTTCATGGAACAAATGCTCATCAAGTAAAACTCAAATGTAAAAGGAAACTCACAACTCTATTCTTCCAAAGCTTCAAAAAATTAGCCACTCTTAAATACTCAATTCAACACTCAAAAACCGAGCATGCCACATGCAAAAGTCTGGGACATAGCAAACAGCATCATGGCTAACTATAAATTGAAAGTACACCTAAAAACTATATTTCCAAAAAGGCCATGCTAGATTTTCCATAGAAATGAAATGCAATTCATAGGAAAGGTACATGAGGAATCCACATTTTAGTCATTTTATATTGCTTGAATTTATGCAAAACAACATCAATTTCAAAGTATAATTTTCAAAATACGACGGACTTATCTTCAGAATCTACCCGAATAAGAGACATCTACTTCCAATTCCAATTCCATTTCCATCCCATTTTCAGAATAAACACAAAACAAAGTGAAAATCCATGTTATAAATACGTAATGTTTCAATGAATCGATTAAAAATATTTTATCTTACAGAACAAAGATCCACAATATCCAATAACAAAATCAAACAAGTTAACAAACCCAAATTCATTATACTTTCGTTATATACACCATAAAAACAACCCAGATCATCCAAAATATAAATTACTAAATTGAGCTCAACCCATACAAAAAAAAACACTAATTTCAAAGACCCAAAACAGGAAATCGAAGAAAGCCGACGATTAACACATGATAAGAGAAGGAGTCGAAACGTACACATTTGTAAGCAGAGATAGGGGCGGAGGCGACGTCGCGGCGTCGCAAAGTGCGGATAAGAGCGGCGACGGCCATAGATATGGGATCTCAAAAGAGTGAGACGACCAGAGGAACAGAGAGAAAGAGAGAGAGATTGAGAGATTTGCTGTTGTTGGCCTTTTAATGGAGTTGGGGTTTACAGGGTTTAGGGTTTTTGCTGGTGAGTGTTTTATGAGGCGGAAATGGGGCTTTCTGGCTCAAGATAGAAGATTCTAGACGCCGACGGCTAAACCTAAAATGTATACCACTGTTCTTGGGTTTTAGAAAGCCCAACCCAATGACCTTAAACGATGCCGTTTTAAGTATTAAGAATGAAGTAAAGATATAATTAATCCTATTAAAACCAATTATAAATTTATTGAATTACTTTTAATTTGAAATTATAATTGAATATGATAATTAATTTGATTTACAATTTGATATATATATTTTTAATCCATCACAATTTGAATTAAATCAAATTATATATATGTGATAATATTTTATATTTGATGTAAATACTTATATAATTAATTTGTTGTGAAAATAAAGTGCTCTAGAAATAAATGTTAGAATTTAAATTTTAAGGTACAAAATTATATATATATTGGATTTTCAATAAATACTCTTGTATATATTAATGTAATGTATTTTTTTTAGAGTTTCTCTTTTCTTTTTCTATGTAATTATGGTTTGTCTTAATTTTTTATTTTATTATATATATATATATATATATATATATATATATATATATTAAAATCTCTAAAAATTAACAATATTGGACCATACAAATTCTATTAATTTAAAGAAGTATTAATTAATTGATAAATTAATAATTTATTAATTTATCGAATATACTTACAATTCAAAGTACCACTCATTTAATAAATTAAAATTTTATTTTATTTTATAAAAATATAAATTATTCTATTAATAAAATGAGGCTAAAAGTTTAAGGAATATAAACCAATCCATATCTATTTGATTTGCAAGTATAATTTAATTGTATTAATGTATTTTTTTTATAGAAAAAATTATTAATATGTTCAATGTAACTAATATTTAGGAAAATAATAGACTCATATTTTAGGAAAATATGATATGTAATTTTAGTAAATTATTAATTTATGATATTAATGGGATCAAGGGGTTATATAAGGTTTTCAAAAAAATTATTATTTTATTATTTTATCAAAATTATTAATTTAGCTCGTTAGTCCAAGTCGGAACCATAAAAATTTATTATTTAATAGAGGTTATTAATTTATGGAGTATTAATTTATAGAAGTTTTAGTATATATATTGTTGATTTTTTTCCTCAGATTATATTTTTTTAAATATATATATATATATAAATTGAAGAACTACATAGAATATTATTGATTTAAACCTAACTCGGAAAAATATATAAATTAATCAATTTAAAGGAGTTAATTACATTAGTGTTTAATTTTTTTTGGTTGATTTAATTTTCAATTGGAATTCAGAAGACTCAAATAATATTTAATGAAAAATTCACAATTGATCATTAGAGTTTAAATTGATTTTGGTTTTTTCATTATTAAAATCAAGCATTTTTTTTTTTTTTTGAAAAAAATTAATCATGAATTTATTATTCAGAAAAATATATACTTACCGTTAAGTTATATCTCCGTATGCATTAAAATCAAACACTTTGATTTTGATTATATTAATTTCATTATCAAATTCCATCAACCCGTTTTCTTAAAAAAATCCGACCCGAACCATTTACTGTGTTGGTTAGAAATGGAAGTTACACAGTGTTAACCGATTAGGGAAATGAGAAAGTGGTTCTTCAGTCATGTGCTGCCACGTGGTTCAACAAAATGTGACTGTTTGACTTTCTAGAGCTTGTTTAGGTGTTCTGTTTTCTTTATATACGAGCTAAGTAAAACGGCACAGCTCAGCGGAAGGACTAATAAAGACAGATAAAACAGCGCCATTTTAATTGCACAGACAGCTTGAGGGAGGGGCAGTATGGACATTTCACGCTTTTCAAATTGAATTGGAATTGCTACTGTTCATCTACGGTAACAGTAGTTCTCTTTTAATGTATTAATATAGATTATGACATTCCAACCATTTGTTTTTTTTTTTTTTTTTCTATTTTCTTGGAGGATAGGTTCCTAAATGCATCTAAAGTTTTAATTGGTCAAAACCTTTTTCAACTACAATTTTGAAGTCATTTAAATTTATAATTTCATAAATTTTATTTCAAAAAAAAGTTCCAACTCTTTAATTTACCAGTAATACTAATGTCTTTTCAGTGTTATAAAATTTTAAATTCAAGCTATAATCAAATTAAACTTATTAAAAAAAATAATTCAATTTTTTTTTTTTTTTTTAGAGTATCGGAGAGGAGAAATTGATATTAGATCTATAAATAAATAATTCAAAGTTGAGCGGCTGATAAAAATGCTAGGTAAGCATTTCCTGTACCATTCATTTTTGTATGGCCACAATGTATTGCCAAGCTGCTTTCTTTTATATAAAAGGAAAACAAAACTGGCTTACATTTGAGTAGATTGCATTCTTTATTTGTAAATATTTAATTTCTTAAAAAAAAAAAAAAAAAAAAAATTAGAGTAGCAGTATAAGTTACATGACAAGGGTAGATTTTTCCTTTAAACATATACTCGTCAAATTGATGTAAAACTCGAAAAATAGAATATCACTTCAATTTTTTTTGGTTAAAAAAAAAAAAAGACTAGACTAGAATTTGAGTCTTTTTCCAAATCGAGATGTGCATCTATGATTAAGTTAAGCGAGATGTGTATTTATAATTGATAACGTTGGCCTAAAAAGAATAATTGAGCTCAATTTTTTAATTATTTATAAGTTTGAAGCGAAACATGTAAATAAATTCAAAATCTTATTAGTGAATCCAATTATTGAGCTCAATTCGTTTGCAACTTGTAACTTAATTAAGAAGTTTATATCTAATTAGGGTTTATAATTTGTAGTTATCAAAATACCCATTTAATTTTCTTATAAATAACTTTGTAAACATACAGTGTAATTAGATTATTCATTCCAATTAAATACATATTTTGCTTTAGATTTACGTGATCACCTTTTTTTTAGAATTAACGCAAGTTACTTTTATTCGCACAAAACTGAAAATAGGTTAAATTAATTGCACTAATTCCAAAAATTCAATATAGACAGAACTGAAACAAAGAATCCCACTTTAAAATAATTTAAATGTTTTGATCCTAATTAATTCATCTAGAATTAATTTTAGGGTTAATAATAATCGAGTTAAACTTATGGGTGTGAACTCTCCCATAAACTAAAATGTGCACCTACCATTAGATTCAACCTGTACCTGCAAAATGTCAGGGTTGCTGTACTATATCGAGCAAGAAATAAGCAAGCAAACAAACAAACAAATAAATGGACAAGTAACATCTAACAACAGAACAACATAGAAGCAGTATTCTCCACAACTTTTTAGATGAAATCATGAAGGGGAAAAAAATCTGAATGTACATATATTCAGAAAGATACATGTTATAATCTGTACAATGTGTTAAAAGGTTTCCAAAAAAAGAAAAAATTAGTAAATTACAATCCAAATGGAAAACAAACAGAATCAATGAAAGAACAGGCTCACCTAAAAACTCCTCCACTAATCCAGAATGAGAACAAATGTGTAAAGAATTGCAATTTTTGAGGCAAGGGTTAATGATTTTATTTGCAATTGTACATGTGATGAGGTATCCGTGATTTAAGAACCAGTCGAATTGTATTGACTCAAGGGCTGAGATGAGAAGCATGTTAAGGACAGAATATAAATTCTGTAACAGAATCTGTACTGTGATGATATTATCAGACTATTTGTTTATTACTCGATCAAATGCGAAGGTAACCCCCTCTTTCGTTGTCTCCACGGGTCCTATAGAGAAATGACTTCCTGTTCAGAGACCAGCTTCTTTTTATAGTCCTCCTCCTCCACCAAGCAGCAAAACGAACATAAATTGAAGGGAAAAGGAAACAGCACAGCAAGAGAACTAGCATTGCCAGACAGAGGAACATTACATTACGGAAACCATCTTTCAATTCTGGGTCTCTTTGCCCTGTCCATGGAACTCCTCCCACATTCATACCAAAAACTGTCATGAGTGTTGAGAAAGAGTGTATTAGATACTTTTCACAATCATTCTTGAAAGATTTTAGCCACTAGAACCAATGATGATAAGGATAAGAAACATTTTACCTCCGGTAATGATAGACAGCGGAAGGAATATAATTGAAAGGAATGACAGATAATACAGTTTCCTGTTTATTTGCTCAGACTGCCAGCTATCCAGACCTGCCTGAATTGCTGTGATACGATTTGCAATGAACCCCACATTCTCTTTAAGCCTCCTCAGCTGTCCAATTAACTCTTCAAGGGAGTTAATGTCTTCATTAGCAAACCATCTTTTTGAAGCACATTTTTCTTTTACTCTTGGAAATACTTGCTCCCCATATGCAATCACCTAAGTTCAATTTAAATACAAGGCTTCAATGCATTTATTTTAGTTTCATAGAAAAAACTTCTAGCCATTTATATATTCTTTAAAATTATAAAAGAACATCAAGGATGAGAATATATCTAGTATAAAGTAGACATGATGTTATTGGTGAAACTTGAAAGTTAAGTGAGCTTAAAAACATTTATGGTCAAAAGTGCAGTGCTTTAAACCCCATGATATGATATTATGATCAATCGAGACTCTTAAAATAATTGAACTCAGTTAAGCTTCATGGTTTTTGCCGTTCTGTTTCTGGACTTGAATTCGCATACTCACTACTCAAACAATTAATCATGGTTGGTTAGCAAACAACTAAATTTATTAAACTCCTTTTCCTATATTTCTATTCCTAATCCTAGTTAGGACATGATCAAATTTGGCAGAGAAACTACCTGCAGCAGACGCTGAAGATTAAGATGCATTTTGGGGAATCTTCTATCATCTAGAATTTGTTTCTTCACAGCAAAACCACCTGCAATATATCACAAAAACAATGTTTAGCTTCATTCCAAAAATTAAAATAAAGCCTGCAAGTCCAAACATTGAACAACATGAACTAGAGAGAGGAGGAGAAGCTATTTCTACAAATGTTAAAAAGAATAAAAATGGTCCTAATCAAGCTTCCTTGAAAATACCAAAATGTTTACTTGATTAAGATATCAATCATTATTAAGAGTATCTCCAAGAAGCTCTTTTTATGCCTCAAACTCTCTATAATAAATAGTCAATACAAGAAAATATGACTCAAATGAGCTCTTTATTAGTATTTAAATTTAAAATAAAGAGTGAATTTGGCTCTTCAGTTCACTTTTTATTTTAAAATTTATAATTTTTTATGCATGCTATTTATTAATTCTTATCCCACCTATTGTTAAAAAGAGGGGAAAAAAATTAAATTCATTAATGCTTTATGAAAAAAAGCAAAATGAAAAATTAAAATTTAAAGAGTACATTGGAGTTAAAAAAAAATTTATACTCTTCATATTTAATAATTGATTAAGATACTCTTTATTTATGCAAAAGATGCTCTTTAAAATAAAAAGCACTCTTGGAGATGCTCTAAGGTGCTAATGTTAATAGCATCAAACTGTCAACCTAATTATTCTTTAATCTTTAACGTAAATTTACTTGTCAGGATAGAATAAGTGTTTACTCAATTCGGGTACCGCGCTTAAATTAGTTTCATACCAATTACAGTTTCAGCTAACCCGTCATCCCAAAACATATCTTTTAACCTTCCAAGCTGGGCTGATATTATTTAGCGTTATAAGTATTGTATAGGCACACAGATATGTCCTAATATGAGAAAATTATATAGTTTTGTATTTTATTTGGTGAAAAGAACCAATCTATCTGATCTGTAGACTATTTACCGTGTTTACAAATCAGAAAGGACACATGGGCAAAAGCTCATAGAGTTTAACAATGAATATCATCTACATAGAAGCTTCATATAGAAACAACCATAGCCACATGTAACCATTTGAAAATGAACAAACTTAAGTGCTGTCACAGAATAATAAGGGCTTTTCCTTTCTCAGGTTGGGTAATTTATAAACATTTTTCAGAGATAGAGAGTTTATACAATGTTGGACATTTCCTTTTTTACATGATTTAGAACAATCTATGGAATCAGATAGAGTGTATAACTATTTATCATTACTTTTTTTTTGAAAGTTATCAGAAACCTATTAAACTAAATGATAGCTTTAATTATAACATTGGCAAACTACTAATTGCAGTATCTCAGAAGAGTTACAGTTAGGTTGACAGTTCTTTATTTCAAGCATGTACATATGAAGCAAAGACATTATAACTTAACTTGAAAATCTAATGAATTTTCAATATCTACAATATTAACTTGTTCTTCCAGTTGTCAACAGGAATGAATGAACATAATACACAGCATTTTTCCATAATAATGGTACTACATGTAAAACAAGGACATGTGAGTACACCAATAATCCTTCCAGATCAATAAAATAATTATCACTTTTCTGTTCTTAGAAAAATAGCAAATAATATGAGCATAAAATAACCCTACAGTTTTTAACTTTTAACTATCTTCATAGCCACTAGTCCTCTAATCAATAAGAACACAAAGGTAGAGCAAAATATAGTAGGAAACTTTGATTTTACCTTTGTCAAGTTCGATCTCCACAGAGTCTAGCTCCATCTCGAGTCTAGTCACAATATCTTGAAGATGATCAACATGAGTGTCAATAATGTGAACAACAAGATTTGAGACGGATCTTGGAACAAGATTATCAGCCTCCTCAGAATGATTCATTGTTAGTAAAAACTCAAGAACATGCTCCTTAATCACAATTCCATTCTGTTCCTTTTGCTCATCTCTACGGTAAGAGGAAGTCTCCAAACTAGGAATCTCCGAAAGTAGAGATTGACCCATTGGTGAGAAACCTAATCTTGGAACACGGCCCAATGAAACAGTAATTACAGAATTCTCAGTAACTCTAGCAGCTAATCTAAATGTAAAATCACTAGAAGCAGGACCAGGAGAGTTAACTCTAAACACTAGTGCACCATCTACATGACCACAATAAGGGCCATTGCTAACTAGTGATAGAATGTCTTGGAGTTTCAAAGGAGGGCAAAGCACATCAATGAGGCATTGAGCAGACATTGAGAGTTTGTGATTACTTTTTGGAAGTTCTACATGGTACCAACAGAATTCATTGCCTCTGCCTTCTGCAAGATCCCATTCTTTGTTGTAATATTTTCCATAACCATCAAATATGTAGGCTTTCTGTCTCACCATGCCCGGAAAACGGGATCGATAGAAAGGAGTAACAATGAGAGGGGTGTCCCCAGAGGTCTCTCTGTCCATCTCCTCAGCTTCCCCTTCTCCTGCTGAATCTTCCTTAGCTAGATCCATAGTTTTACAGCTTTTTCTTGTTTTTTTATAATCCAATCCAATATTAATTCAATCCAATCAGGTAATTCCTAACTTAACTTTGCAAACAAATGAATTTGAGACCTAGATCAAAATTCTGCACAACAATTTCTTTCCTTTTTAACCCAAAATCAGAGATTAAGGCGACAATTAATAAAATCAAATAGAAATGCCTTGAAACAAACCCAGAATCAGCAGTATACGATCAAGAAAAGAACCAAACTGAGAGTTCTTCACCTAATTTGCAATAAACCCAATAATCCTCACCCAGAAGCTTCCAACAATTCACCATTCATCAATCCCTAAAAAGTATATAAACACAAATAATAAAGTTCAATCTTTCAGCTTAAAATGAAATGGCAAATAAAACACAAGCAAAGCAGAAGAATAAGTAAAACCCACCTAAGAAAACAAATGCTTGACCTCATTGAAAGCCTGAAATAAGCAAAATCCAGATCAAGAAA
This sequence comes from Vernicia montana, assembly GCA_949750685.1. NCBI lineage: Eukaryota > Viridiplantae > Streptophyta > Magnoliopsida > Malpighiales > Euphorbiaceae > Vernicia > Vernicia montana. Next base: position 23,073 of record CATKHJ010649634.1, read on the forward strand.
TTAGCCAGAACCCACCAAAGATCAAGAAATAAGACCAGACAATGAATACCCAGAAACCCAATAGTAGCATTTGTTATTAATAAAAGACTGGTGGGTTAACGACCAGACAAACAATATTGAATTTTTCAAAAGAAAACAATATAAAAAAATTGTTCAGATTTTGAAGAATTTTTTGAAAAAAGAAATTGTCCGGAAAAAACAAAGATGGAAACAAGCATATCCAAGGCAACGTGTGTTTGCAGTTTCAAAGAAACTTCCTAATCCAAGTAAAATAAAAATAAAAATAAAAAAACTGTCAAAGTCTCACCAAAATAAAGAATCCAGTACAATACTGGTCACGTTCTCGGCAAATAATGTTAAAAAAAAAAAAAAGTTTCAAGATTCATTAACAGAGTAGTTAACAACTGGATATAATAATAATAAAAAGATAACCGTTAAATTATTGAATGAAATTTAGAGGTAGAAGGTGGAAGAGAGAAAGGAGGCTAGAGGATTGGAGCTTGTGTTGGTGCTACATTTTAGGAGTTTTGTATTTAATTTATCCATTGGAGTTGGTTTGTGAGAGCTATAAATAGACTCTGTTTTTATGGTTGCTTATGTATGTACAAAACAAGTCTTTTCTTGAGTAAAAATCATAGGCCAAAGGAATACTCTGTTTCATGTTTCAACTCTCAAGTTCAGTTTGAGGTTGACTTTTACTTACTCTTTTGGATTTGTATAAAAATTGCCAACTAAATTTAACTTACTTGTTATTTTAGATTTAGACAATTTACCTTAATAAAAATCCCAATTTTCAGTGCTTGTAACTCACAAATTGCATACCAAAACATAATCTACTATTAAATGCATATATTATTTATCTCTAATGCTAAAAAAAAATAAAAAAATTTATCTCACTTTCACGCATTAATACGATACTTTCTCCGTTTATTTATATATGACGTTTTAAGGAGTTTCATTTTAATTAAGAAATAATTAATTAATTTTAATTTTAGGTAAAAAATAAGTTGAGAGACTAAAGTAATCTTAGTTTTTGAAAGACTAAAAATTTATTCAATGATAAAAATAAGGACAAAATTAACAAAAAAGAATTTAAATTTTATTGATTGTATAAAAGCGACAATTAAATGAAATTTCAAATATTATCTAAAACGTCATATATAAAGTAAAGAAGAGAGTATCTTTTATTTATTTTTTATATGATTTGTAATATTTATCGATTATATACTTGACATTTGTAATAATATTTGTTTATAATATATTTGTTTATTTATTTTCTGTTTAAATTATTAAATTGTAATATTTATCAATTATATATTTGTAATCACATCTGCATTGTATATAATATCTCTTGTAAAAAAAATTATATTAATTATAAAAAAGCTCTAACCAACATAATATGGTTTTTTTTTAACAGAACATAACATAGTTTGATTTAATAATTTCTTCTAATAGTATGGTGAACATGGATATTCTGATTTTGATTTTCGCATTAAAATTTTACTAATATAGTGAAAGTTGTGAAAGAGGCATAGTCCTATAATACTAAGTTCATTTAACAAAAAAAAAAAAAGAAAAGGTTGAATTAGGATTGATTTAAACATTTATTTATTTTATAAGAAAATGTTGTCGCCATGAAAATTATTAATTTGACCCGGTTAGAAAAATGAGTATGTTATTTTATTGATTATAGTTTAATTTTTAAGATATGGATGAGAGTACATTCTTAAACTTGCCTTAAAACAATATTTAATTTCATTCGCATATAAATTTAAATGAGAATATCCTTAATTAAAATATATGAAAAAAATTCAATAATTTTTTAATTTAATAGTATTCAAAGTCATTTTCTAAAATTTTTATTAAATTTATTTGTTCCAAATAATTGGGTAGTTTTGGTTTTAATGATTTTTAATCTGTTGATTTTATCTCTTTTTTTGCATTTTTTAAAGATATTTGTAGAGTTGGTTTCACTTAAAATAAATAATTGATTTTTTTAAATTTCTTTTGATAATGACTTTTTTTTATTTTTTTTATACAAATAATGACTTTTGTTCACACATAGGTGTTTTTTTTTTTCCTTTTTTCTTCTACAAAAAAATCAAGGAAGAAATTATTAAAGGAAAATTATTCCATGATGGACCTCAACAATGAAGAATTGTATTAAATGCAATAAAAGGAGGAAAGTCATAAGCAACTGGAGATTAATGATGATATACTGCATGACTTCAATTAAGAATTGAATTGTATTACTATTTTTTTAAATATTTTTGAAATGTATATTTATATAAACATACACATAAAAATAGAGAAGAAATACGTACACACTTTAAAATTATATTTAACATTAGATAAATAATTATTTTTAAAATTTTTTTTTTTTCAAAATATTTGTCGTTTTAAGAAATCAATGATGATATACTGCATGACTTCAATGAAGAATTGAATTGTATTACTATTTTTTTAATATTTTTGAAATGTATATACACACAAATACACACATAAAAATAGATAAGGGACTCGTATACATCTCAAAACTATATTTAACATTAGATAAATGAGATTCAAATATAGATTTATTACTCCCTTCATTCTATTTTAATTGTCGTTTTTTGAATATTTTTTTTTCTAAAATATTTATCGTTTTAAAAAACCAATGAAACATTAATGATTTTTTTTTTTTCAATTTTATCCCTATTTATTATGAGTGAAAGTATTAATAAAGTAAGAGATAGATAAAAATATAGTAATTGGTATTTTAGTCATATTAAATTATTTTTCACTATAATTAAGACTATTTAATAAATTTTTTAATTTTTATATAATAATTTAAAACGATAATTATTTTAAAATAAATAGAGTATCCAAGATACACTATAGTCGGATAATGCGTGCAACGGTGCAAGTACAGCTGGACTACTATTTTTTCTTTTCTTTTTTTTTTTTGAATCAGACTACTATTTATTAAGCCATTACTCATTAGATATGGTGAAGTTATATAATGGGCCAATTTTGTTTATTGTTTATCTAGAGCAAGATTCAGGCCTTACATGTGGAATAAGTATGAGCTCATGATCTATGAAATGAGAACTCAAGTTTGATGGGTCATGCTTTTTTTAAATAGAGAAAATTATATTAAATATAATTTTTTATTTATTTTTAAAATTTTTTAATATATATATATATATACTTTTTATATTTATAATATATTTTTGATATATTTTTGAAAGTGAGGAATAAAAAATTTAATAAATTGTATTTTTGATAAAAAAAAAAGATATATATAAAAATATTTTGTCTTTTTTGAGTATTTGTATAAAAATCTCTTTTAAATATTTATTTTATTAATATCATCCTACTAGACCCAAAAATAATAAAAAAATTTACTATGTCCGAGTGAAATGTAAATTTTGATATCATGATCCTCATGTTTGTATTTTTCAGCCATACTATTAATTAAATATAATATATATATTATATTTATATATATAATATGATCTAATTATATAAATATATACATATTAAGTTAATGTAACGGTAATTAACAAGTGATTTGATAATACTCGTTGTTAATATTAAAACTTTTATTATCTATGTCTATATCCATACCTAGAGATGACAATGAGACGGAAAATTTCCATTCTATGTGAGGATTTGCTTCGAACGAAATAAAAATTCTTCAAATTTTATTTCCATGGGGTGGATATAGTGAATATTTCTTTCTCGTTAGTGGAGAAGAGGTGGGAACGAGGAGTGTATTCCCCACCCTGCGGGAATCTTTGTCCCCCTCTCTTTAGGGACTCGATATTATATTTATATAATTATTTCTAATATAAAAAGTATATTACTTAGGTGGTGTTTGATAACACCATTCAGCACTTAAAATTAAAATTTTCAGCACTTAATCGTTTTAAGTTTATTTGATAACTACGTCTTAAAAGTATAAATTAAGTCAAAAACTACTTAAAATGATAAGTCAAAATTTTTAACTTAAAATTTATACTGAATGCA
>CATKHJ010649949.1:0-11521 GCA_949750685.1 Vernicia montana
TATTGATGCATTTGTTGAAATGTCTACCAAGTCCAAAGGAAAAATTTTTCTTGGAATGTATGTTACAAAGATTATTCAGCACTTTGATCTCCTGGACACATCTGACAATGAATTTAAAATTCTTCGCACCCTTAAGGATTCTATTGAAATGACCACATTAAGGGATATAAGAATTGCATAATTTGATGAAAGGGCTCAAACCTGGTCTTTGGTAACTAAGCCTAGGGCTGGAGACGAAGAAGAAGAAGATGAAGAAGAGGATGAGGATGAGATTGAGGGGGAGGATGTTAAGGGAGCTGCAGGAGATCAGCAGGCTTCTCGTAAATGTCCTAAAGGTTCCTCTCCTGCTGGTCCTAGTGCAACGGGTCCATCTTTGGATTCTTCTCTCTTAGAGAGACTCATGGAAAGATGGGATATATAGGAAAAAAAGAATGATGAGTGGCAAGCCTTTATGAACCGTCGAATGGATACCTTCGAGCAGAATCAATGAGATTTGATTGAGTCGGTTCGATAGATGAGAGATGCCTATACTCTTGGAGTCAAACCTTCAAAGTTGTTTCCTGAACCTTCTCATGCTCCTTCTGCAAATCTATAGACCGTCACCTATCCATCGTCACTTTCTTTTTCTATTTTATGTTTTCTTATGATGATTGTAGTTTATTTAGTATGGTACATTTTGTTATTTTCTTTTTGTTTTGTTTTGGATATTTTGGAGGAAATTCAACTTTTTACTTTGGTTTAATTGTGTTGGATGTTTTTATATGGTTTATTTTGGTTTAATTAAATTATTCTTAATTTTTTTTTATGGAAAGCACTTATTAAGGGGGAGTTTTGCAAACTCTTTCGCATTGTAGTTCTTTTGCTTTTTCATGATGACAAAAAGGGGGAGAAAAATATGGTATGCTATGCTATAATTGATTCTAAGTAATTGGGTTCAAAATAATATGGTGATTTATTACTCATTTTGTTGGTGAATTAAAACTATGTTTGATTAGGCTTACTCAATGTTTGCTTCATTGGACTTAGTTTTGTCATCATCAAAAAAGGAAAGATTGTTGTCTCCTCTATATTTTGATGATTCCAAAACTTTGTTTAATTAAGTTTATATTCTTTGAATATATGAGATTTAATGCAAAGAGATATATATATTGCCTAACTTCTAATCCTTGTTAGTTGTTTAAATATATTAACAGGCATTTATATAATTCACCACCTTGCATTACAAGTTCACCACGATGAAGAAGTTGCCTAACTTCTAGTCCTTGTTAGTTGTTTAAATATATTGACAGGCATTTATATAATTCACCACCTTGCATTACAAGTTCACCACGGTGAAGAAGTTGGCGAGTAAACAAGAAATTCAAATAAAGATAGTTCACCACCATGAAATCAAAATTCACCGCCGTGAAAATAAATTTCACCACCGTGAATTTTACATAGAAGCAATTTGGATTCTTATCTACACAAGTTCACCGCCCTGAAGTTTGTTTTCACCGCCTTGAAGATAAAATGCACTGCCGTGAAGTCAAAATTGACGGCCATGAATTTTGTATAAAAGCGAATTGAAAAGATATCAAAACAAGAGTTCACCGCTATGAAGTTCATATTCACCGCCTTGAAAGTTAAGTTTACCACCGTGAACACGTCAAATCAATCAAAATCTGAAAGATTTTATAGCCATTGGAGACGTAGAGGGAGCGAATTTTACTTGGATTTGGAGCCCAACAGTCACATTTATTACTCCTATATATATAAGAAAGTTCAAATGAAGTATATAACTCTTGCCAAGTGAAAATCAATTGCAATCAAAATCAAAAAGCTCCAATTCTCATATTTGATATTCATACTCTGTTTTAGAACACTAAGCTTTATTTCTTTATCTTTTTAAGTGTTCTTCAGTCTAAGCTAGTGAATTATATTGTAATCCTCAACCTAGCTTGTATTCAAGTCTTGTGAGACTTTAAACACAATATCATTGTATCTTGAGAGTGTTGGATGAAATCCCGTGAAATCTATTGTAAAAGGCGAAATCCCAAATAACTAAGCTTGTAAAGTTTTAGGTGGAATCCCAGTTATTAGTAGAACTCTAAATCAGTTTGATTTAGAAGAAGTGGACGTAGGAGAGGCAATTGTGCTCCGAACCACTATAAATCTTGGCTAAACTTTCTCTAACTCAATTTCCTTTTGCTATTTATTTGAAATTGTAACTTATTGCATATAGGTTATTTTATTTGCATTAGAATTTTTAATAATCCTATTCACCCCCCTCTAGAATTGCCATACTTGGGACAACATGGTAAACTCTCTAAAATTACACGATATAAAGGAAGTGAAACTATTTTTGTTGGTAATGGTGAAAGCTTGAATATCTCACATATTGGTGAAGGAAAAATTGAAACTAAAAATGGTTCTTTAAAACTGAAAAATGTTTTAGTTGTCCCTGACATTAAAAAGAATCTTATTTCTGTGGGACAATTAACCAAAGACAATGCATGTGTTATTTTATTTACTGCTAATGATTTCTTCATAGTGTCTCAACAGGGCAGAATCATAGCTAGAGGACACAAGTATGGAGGACTATATTGTCTAGATGACATTAAACAAGAAGCCTTAGCCGTTTTTAAAAGTTTTTGCTTCAGAGAGTGTTTGGCACAAAAGAATGGGACACCCTCACTCGAAATTTTTAAAATGTTTGCATTCCAAGAATTTGATCAGTGTTTCTAGCTGGGAAAAACCAAAGTCTATTTGTGTTAGTTTCCAAATGGGAAAGAATTGTAAAATCTCATTTTCTTCGTCTAATAAAATCGCTTATTTTCCTTTAGAAAAATTGCACTGTGATTTATGGGGCCCTACTCCAATTTTATCCTGTCAACAATTTAAGTATTATGCCATTATTGTTGATGATTGCACTCGTTATACATGGTTCTTTAAAGAAAAAATATGATTTCTTTGAACACTTCTTCAAATTTAAAAAAAAAGTTGAAAATCTTTTTGAATGAAAAATAAAAAATTTTCAAAGTGATGGAGGAGGTGAATTTACTTCGAATGCTTTTAAAACTCATTTGGAAAATTATGGCATTCATCACCAATTTTTTTGTCCCAATACTCCGGAACAAAATGGTGTGGTTGAAAGAAAGCACCGCTATATTGTCGAAACAGGTCTCACACTTTTATTTCAAGCTAATCTTCCTCTCAAATATTGGGTTGATGCTTTTTTTACTGCAGTTTTTCTAATAAATTGTATGCCATCATCCACACTTAATATGAAAACTGCATTTTCTAAACTGTTTAACTATGACCCGAATTATGGGATGTTAAGAATTTTTGGATGCAGGTGTTTCCCTTACTTGCGAGATCATGGAAAGAACAAATTCTCCAAGAAGACATATCCTTGTATCTTCATTGGATACAACCCTATACATAAGGGCTATAAGTGCCTTTGTCCAATAACTAATAGAATTTATATTTCTCGCCATGTGGTTTTCGATGAAAATATTTTCCCTTGTGCTCCATCTAAAGAAAATGTTGTGCAGGATACCTGGGTGATGACCACTTTCCCGGATCAATTGGAATGGACCAAGAAAGACAACATAAATGATGCTCAAATTCCAAAAGGGAACAATACCCGAACAACAGTCCAAGGGGAGGCAGAATCAATTGAAAAAGGGGACTCGTATCCCTCTTATGAACAAACCAGACAAGCTTCTCAACAAAGTTGTGATATCTCTCTAGCAGATAATCACATTGATTACCCAGCGAATGAAGAAAGATGCTTGAGTTCTGAATGTTCTCCAACCAAACCTCCATCTACAATTTACTTAGAAAACAATGATGCATCCCTATCAAATTAAAAAGACTTAATTCAGAATGATAAATACTCTTCTAGCTGTGAAAGTAATGCTTCTTCATCTCGTGAAAAACGAATCAATTCAGCATGGAGAAGAACACACTCATGATCACTCTGAAATGTCATTTAGTGATTTACCTGATATTAGTAACAACTTATATATTGACCTTTCTAATGCAGGAACAACACATGAACAAAAAGGAATGCAAATGGTGACTAGATCAACACTTAGACAACACCCTGAACTCGATCCTGATCTAGCAAAAGAAACTCAAAAAATTCGAGAAAAGAAAAGTCTCAAGAGCCTTGTCGCCACTAATGAAATCTCATAACCAAAATCATATAAATATGCTCTTCGCATTCCTCAATGGAGGAGGCAATGAACTAAGAACTTCAAACGTTACATGACAATCATACATGGAATCTTGTACCCAGGCCTGCAAACAACAATGTGATCGGCTCAAAGTGAATTTTTAAAATTAAATACAAAGAGGACGGGTCAATAGAAAGATATAAGGCTCGCTTAGTGGCACAAGGATACACATAAGTTGAGGGTTTGGACTACGAAGAAACCTACAGTCCAGTCTTTCGTGCTACAACCATTCGGCTAGTTCTTGCCATTGTAACTTCATCAAGATGGAAAAAGCATCAACTAGATATTAAAAATGCCTTTCTCCATGAACATCTAAAGGAAACAATCTACATGGAACAACCACCGGGATTTTGCGATTCCAAATATCCAAAGTTTTTGTGCAAGTTGAATAAATCCATCTACGGGCTTAAACAAGCTCCATGGGCTTGGTTTGATAGATTATCAAAATTTTTGATACACATTGGTTTCATTTGTAGCAAAGCTGATTCTTCTTTATTCATTGAAATGTTGTTACTGTATTAATGCTAATATATGTGGATGACATTGTGCTTACAGGAAACAATGAAGGTTACCTTCGCACTCTTATACAACAACTCAGCTCAGAATTCGCTCTAAAGGATCTAGGGGACCTACATTATTTTCTTGGCATAGAAGTTCAACACTTCTCGGGAGGCATCACCCTTTCCCAATGAAAGTACATCAGAGACCTTATTGAACAAGCAAAAATGATGGACAACTCTTATATCAACACACCAATGGCTCTCAAATCTCAACCAAGTCCACAAGATGCAAAGACAATTGAAGCAAAAGAATATCGAAGTTTGGTAGGAGCACTTCAATACTTAACCTACACTCGCCCCGACATTGTTTAAGCCGTTAATAAAATGTGCCAAAGATTCCAAAATCCAACTGAAGGCAACATGAAAGCTATTAAATGCATCCTTCGCTACCTCAAGGGAACGATGGACTATGGAATCAAATTCTTAGCTCAAAGTTCCTTAAGGCTATATGGATTTTACGATGTAGATTGGGCAGGCTGCCCAGATACTAGAAGGAGCACCACTGGTTATTGCATATACTTGGGAGCTAATTGCATTTCTTGGGGTTCAAAGAAACAACCCACAGTCTCTCGGTCAAGCTCTGAAGCTGAATATAAGTCCATGGCCACCACAACATCTGAGTTAGTTTGGATCACATTCCTTCTTAGAGACATTGGTATAAAACTTTATGACACTCCACAGCTATTTTGTGACAACAAAAGTGCTCTCTACATGACCATAAATCCTGTCTTCCATGCTCGTACCAAACATATAGAGATTGATTATCATTTTGTTCGGGAAAAGGTCGCCATTGGTGCTCTGATAACTCGGTACATTCCCTCCTCACATCAGATTACAGATATTTTTACAAAATCATTATCGAAGCTGCCATTTTTTCACTTTCGAGGCAAGCTTGGAGTCCACTCACTCACTACCTCCAGCTTGAAAAAAAGGTGATAAAGAACATACTTAAGCTATGAAACCAACAGCTACTATTGCTCCCAACATGGAAAGTGCTTATGTCTCTACACCTAACAGCAAAGAGTTTGCTGGAATATCTTTGGGAATTATTTCAAACAGATTACTTACTAATTATGGCCTCTAATTCTCCTTTATTCTCTTTTTACCGTTGTAATATTTTTAGGAGCCCACTTGCCTTTTATTTTTGATCTTTCGTGTTGTATATATAGCTAATCGTATCCCTCATACAAAATAAAGGAATGAGAATTAATTTTGTTCTCTAAAATCTTTCATTTAATCCCTGAAATTTAACCTAATTAACTAACTCGTCTCTGATTTTTGAGAAAATGACTAATTAGTCCCTTAATTTTATTTCCGTCAGACTATTTAATCATTACGTCCTGTTTTTGTACTTTTTTCCTATAAATTTATGAAAAATAACTAAAATTCCCTTATATATATAATAAATATAATTTTAATTTTATTATTTAAAAATAAAAAAATTTCAAATTAATAAAATTAAATAAAAATTAAAAATTATTTTTAAAACTCTCCAGCTACCTCTAGACCGAGCTCCTCAGCTCGCATCATTATTCAGGCACCTAGTTGCCTTCGGATTAAACTCCTCAGCTCGTATCATTATTCAGGCACCAAGTTGCCTTCAAACTGAGTTCCTTAGCTCGTATCATCATTCAGACACCCAGCTGCTTTCGGATTGAGCTCTTTAGCTCGTATCATCATTCAGGCACCCAGCCGCCTTCTGATCGAGCTCTTCAACTCGTATCATCATTCAGGCACTCAGTTGCCTTCTGATCGAGCTTTTCAGTTCGTATCATCATTCAGGCACCCAGCTGCCTTCTGATTGAGCTCTTCAGCTCGTATCATCATTCAAGCACCCAGTTGCCTTTAGATCGAGCTCCTCAACTCGCATCATCATTCAGGCACCCGGCCAGCTGCCTTCTGATCGAGCTCTTCAACTCGTATCATTATTGCGCGATTTCTGCAAGTAGTGTACAGATCATTGACAAGTAATAGTATGTGAGTAGAGTGTCGATTCCACAGGGAAGGTATTGTCAAGTACCAAAATTATAATTACTCTATTATTTAGAATATCAATTTGAAGAATTTATATTTTTTAGGTAAACTAAAATTAATGCAAATAATTAAGAATTAATTTAAAATATTATTTAAAACCTAGAATTTAGAGTTCATCAATTGATTACCTATGATATCTCTATATTCTCTAGATTGGATTATTCTTATTGGAATTAATAATTAGATTTTCCTAAATTAAATTGTGTTCTTTCTCAAGATACATCACAAGCATTCATGTTAATCTTATGTCACATGATCACAAGTAATTAACACAAACCCATTAAGCATTATGAAAATCTATTTCACAATCACAAATGAGTATTCTTATTTCTAAGCAATACATACCATAGGTCAATTATCTTAATGAACTAATATTGTGTTTCCACTCTCGCTACTTCACACAATATCTTAATTCATGCAATTAATGGCCAATTAATTTCAAGTATTAAATCCTAAGATAAAAGATTAATTTCAACAATCAAACCCAATCAATTAAATATAAATAATCATAGACAAATCAAAAGATTACATCTAAATCCTATAAAGATAAATTAGCTACTCATAATTAAGAAGGAAGAAATAATTAAATTAACAATCAATCTAGTAGAAAACATAATAACAACTTATTATTGAATTGAAGAATAAAAGTTTAGAAAGAACTCTTTTTAGGATACAGTCTTTGGCGTACACGAGCTCCAAAACTTCTTTTTTTGATTAAAATGAAAATAAAAAGAAATGAAACTAAAAAAAATATAAATCTCTATATTTGTTTATTTGATTGAATGATGCTTTGAATGAAGGGTAGTAATGCCTATTTATAGGCAACTTCCACCTTCTTTTTTCATCATCTTGCATCATTTTCTGTATCATTATTATTATGACATCATTGTCTACATCATTAATATCATGATATCATTGCTTGCATCATTAATATCATGACATCATTGCTTGCATCATTAATATCATGACATCATTGCTTGCATCATTAATATCATGACATCATTACTTGCATCATTAATATTATGACATTATTGCTTGCATCATTATGACATCATTTTGATCTGTAAAATAAAATAAAATACTAAAAATATATTATAATTTATTTATAAATGGTTGGAATTACTTATTTCTCAAAATAAGTAATAATATTATTAAATTCTCAATAATTGAATCAAAATTTGAGTTTAAATAGGTAAAATATCTTTAAGAAAATAGAGTTATTAATCATCATTCAGGCACCCAGCTGCCTTTTGATCGAGCTCTTCAGCTTGTATCATCATTCAGGCACCCAGCAGCCTTCGGATCGATCTCTTTAGCTCGCATCATTATTCAGGCACCCAGTTGCCTTCGGATCGAGCTCTTCAACTCATATCATCATTCAGGCACCCAGCTGCCTTCGGATCAAGCTTTTCAGCTCGTATCATCATTTAGGCACCCAGCTGCCTTCGGATCGAGCTCTTTAGCTCATATCATTATTCAGACACCTAACTGCCTCCAGATCAAGCTCCTCAGCTTGCATCATTATTTAGGCACCTAGCTGCATCCATATCGAGCTTCCCAACTCGCACCTTTCTTCAAGCACCTAAGCCTTTGCTAAGACAAGGCCAAAGCCCTCCCAAGCCAATTATCTAAAGTGCTCATTCAGTGAGACATATTATATGAAGACCTCCAAGGAGGTAGATTAAGTCCTCCAATGAGCGAGGCACCTTATTATCCGAAGACTTCGAGCGCCGAGGTGGATTTCTAAGTCCTCTCATGAGAGAGGCACATTATTATTTCTAAGTCTTTAGCGAGTGAGGCATGATTTATCTAAAGCCTTTTATCAATGAGGTAAGTATTCTCAAAGACCTCTAAGTGAGGTAGATTTCTAAGTCCTCGACAGATGAGGCATATTATTATTATCAAAGTCTTCTACTGGGGGAGCATTCTTCCTTACCAGCACAACGCACTATTATCACATAAGATCTCTTTCAACAAGGCATATTATGATTATATAAGTCATCGGTCAGTGAGACAGATTAGTTGAAGACATCTATCAAGGAGTGGGGGACTTCACAAATTATCTAAAATCCTCGATCAGCGAGGCATATTATCATTATTATTATATAAGTCCTCCACCGATGAGGCATATCATTCGAAGACCTCCTAGTGAGACAGATAGCCTACTAAGACTAGCTTAATAAACAAACTAGATAACTCCTTACAAGTAAGGGAAAAAGCCAAACGAGTCTAAGCAAAAGTCCAAAAGGTATATAAGAACTAGCGAGTCTAGACGAAAGTCTAAAAAAGATTAAAGACCTTAAAACAAGGTATATACTTATTATCTACATTTTGTACGTGAAACATACTTTCTCAAAGTTCTCAATTGATAAAGCAGTTTATCCGAAGATCCTTTTTTGGCAAAGCGAAGCTTTAAAGTCTTCTACTGACAAAACAGTTCATCCGAAGAACTTCTTCGGTGAGTTCATCCGAAGATCTCATACAAAGTGAGATTTATCTGAAGACCTCTTTCGACGAGGCAAATTATATAAAATCCTCTAGTGAGGTAGGCTTCTAAGTCTTCTTAGCGAAGCAAGATATTATTATTATCATCTCTATCTAAGCCTTCGGTTACGAAGCAGTTCATCTAAAGAAAAACTGAGCCTTAAGAGAATTTAGGTGTTGAACCCTTGAGAATACTAATCTCTTAAGGAATCTAATGGGCTTCACCTAAGGCCCAAGAAAAAGACTCAGTTAAAGATCAGTCTAAGAGATTAAAAGGTTAAAAGAAGACTCCGGGTCGAAGAGCTTCATGCCAAAGAGCTTTACCTCCCGAAGAGCTCCACTTCTTTACCATCTCTCCATAGACTCTGAAGAACTCCTTCGGCGAAGGAACTCTTTGAAATCCTCAATTGATGAAACAGGATTTCCCAAAGCCCTTATATGACGAGGTACATTATTATAAAGTCCTCGATAAGTCAAGGCAAATTATTATATAAGACCTCCTAGCGAGTCAGACTTCTCAATCCTCAACAATCGAGGTAAATTATTATATAAGTCCTCTAAGAGAGGCAAAAATTTAAATTCTCTACTTGAGGCATATGATTATCTAAGCCCTCAAGTGAAGAGGCACATTATCTAAAGCCCTCATTTGATGAGGCACATTATTATACAACCCTCGATTGACGAGGCAAGATATCCGAAGACCTCTATTAGGAAGTGGGGGGCTTCGCGAGTTTATAAAGTCCTCCTCTATCAGCGAGGCAAATTCTTTAAGGCCTCTCAATGAGGTACAATTTTGTCTAAGACCTTCCTCGAGAAGGCACAATTATCTTTCAGACATCAAACGAAGATTTGAAACTATTAAAAATCTATAAGTCCATATATAGTGGCATCGAAGACTTGAAGACCTGATGACTAAAAGACGTAAAGATTTGAAGACTTAAAACTACATGGAATCTGTAAGTCCACATTATAATGTGGCATCAAAGACTATAAGACAACACTATGATGTGGAAATCATACAGCTCGCATCTTTGTTCAGACATCGAGCTGCCTTCAGTTCGAGCTCCTTAACTCGCCTTATCATTCAGGCATCTAGTTGCCTTCATTTCGAGCTCCTTAGCTTGTCTCTCCGTTCCGACTTCTAGTTGTCGTCATATCGAGCTCCTCATCTCTTCTCTTCATTCAAGCACCCACCTGCCTACAAACTGAGCTCTTGAGCTCACTTTATCATTCTGGTATCTAGTTGCCTTCATACCTAGCTCCTGCGCTTGCCTCTTCATTCAAGCATCTAACAGCCTTCATATCGAGCTCACCAGATGTTGGCAGATTAGTCATTTTATCTACAGTATAGATGAATCACAAAGCAATCAGAGGATATATCTACTCTCTTAGCCCGCTCTTCAGTAGACTCGATCAGACTAGGGAGTGGGGAGCTTTTGATACGAATAAAAAAAAAAACCTGTTTGTGACCTGCCTGGACTCTAGGACACGTGCCCGTAGGAGGGTCTCTATTCTACCCTATATAAAGATAACTATTATGTTAACTTTCATACATTCAATACATTCTCTTACTACTCTCTCTCTAACTTAGGCGTCGGAGACTACTCGCCGGGACAGCCCCTAGAAAATTTCTGACCTCTCTCTCTTGCTTGCAGGTCCTACCATCTACTAGACCTCTCATCTAAACTAGCAGGTAAGATTTATTCTTATCAGTAATCTAGAAAATATCTTGTCTCAACTAGAATCTATGGACTCCATCTCTAAGTTGAATCAAGATTACAAGCAATTACTTTTATGTAACTGGAATTTTAACTTGGCTTTCCTAAGGTAATAATCATAGAGCCTTAGTTAATTATATTGGTTTTAATGGACAATAGCATGATCTACAAGCTTCATGGTTCTAGTTATATATTGTTTGGTTATTCTCTCTCAAGAGGTTGAGGGGATATTGTCACGACCCAATTTCTGAGCCGCGACGGTCCTAGGGCATGGGTAGGCATAAGGCCACCGAAAACCCGTAGAACCCATACATGCTATATAATCCAATACAGTATCATGCATCTATACTATAATTATCTTATCACATTATCACATTTTATATCATATCATATTATCTCATCTCATATCCCAAGATCAGAACCTGAGCACATACACTCTTATTCTTTTCATCACATACTCATCAATAGTATCATATTATTTATCAATTAGCTTGTACATATTCTT